>VWZN01011606.1:94250-107357 GCA_013396955.1 Regulus satrapa | reverse complement strand
TGTCAGTTTTCCTTAGCTGCCCGAGCGGTGCCATCCTGACGGAGGGAGGAATCACCGGTCCTTCCCCCTGCCCTGTCTCTGTCAATTGTCTCCAGGAGTTCCCTCTCTCGCCCACCTTTCCAGTCCAGCTCTTTTTTCACTCTCCATTGCTTTATTGGCGTGACACGGCTGGCGAGCGTTGCCAAAGTCCATTTATCAGCCGGCCCTCCCTGGAGCCGCCTTTGCTCGCCACAATTGCTCCCCAAAGACTCCCGGACGCTGCTGCAGCCAGGGCTGAGCGCTGGGGATTAATGGCCTCATTAAACACCGAGGAATCAGCTCCCCACCCGGGTCCGGGGCAGCCCCGAGCCTGCAGCCTCTCCTCCAGCCCCGGGAAAGAGCTGCGAGTGCACCCCGAGCTGGATTTGCTTGGCAGGCAGGGTCCAGCCCCCGGCCCGCAGAGCTGGGGCAGTGCAGACACAGAAATGATGATTCCTCTCCTTTTCCTGACCTGCGGGGAGCTCAGGGGTTTGCCCAGCTCGGGATTAATCCCCTCTCTCCGGGGACAAAACCAAGTTCTCTTTCTAAAATGTAAATCCCAGCTGTGCCCTCCCCACGGATTTGCTCCACTGGGATGCCTTGGGCACTCGCAGGGCTCTGTCCCTGGCTGGGCAGCTCCTCCTCTGCTTCCAGAGGGGTCTCGCTGGGGGATGCTGGAGGTGAAATTGGTGAAACTGGCAAGGAGCTCTTGGCAGGGGCACGAGGTGACAGGACAGGGGGCACAGCCGAGGGTCGGATGGGATCTGGGGAAGGAATTCCTCCCTGGGGGCTGGTGGGGACCTGGCCCAGGTTATTCCATGGGTTCCCCATCCCTGGAGGACTCCAAGGCCAGAGTGGAGCAAGCTGGAGCAGGGAAAGGTGTCCCTGCCGTGGCAGGGGTGGGATCAGATGGGATTTAAGGTCTCATCCAGGATTCCCTGATCCATGTCAGCCCCAGGGCCGCTGCTCACCCTGCACCCTGGGGCTCCTGGCTGAGGAGAGCCCCATGCTGACAGCACCTTCATTCTGCTTTGCTGAACCCTCTGGGCAGGCCACGGCCGCCATCCACGCCCAGATTCCCCCCAGAGCCCAATCCCCGAGGGCAGTGAGCGCTCTGCTCCGGGCTGGCACCACTTCACCTGGGCTACTCCTGCAGCCTGATCCAGTTTTTGGATCCTGAATCCTTAGCCACAGGTCAGATCACTCTAAGGAAGGCCCAGCCCTACCGAACCCCACAGGATGAAGCTCAGAAGATGCCCTGACAGTTCCCCCACCTCTCTTCTTCCTCTCCTAGCTCTGAGAAATTTTGGGGCTGGGCACACCAGGTTTGTGCACACACAGAGTCCTGCACGCGCTCGCTGCACCCAGGGCGCCTTTCCAGGGCTGAGAGAGGATCCCAGCTGGAATCAGCCACACCCGCGGCCACACATCCTCCCTGCTCCTTCCCAGCCCGCGGGATGCTCGAGATATTCCAGCAAAACAAAGCGGCAGCCTCGTCAAGAGAAACCTCCTATGGAGGCACTTGAGGGGAAGATTTCCCCATCCCTGCTCCGGGAGACAATGGTGGGAAGGAAGAGGGAGTCTTCCTCCTCATCGTTCCCAGGTTCAGGCGGCTCCTGGGGATCCGCACCTCGGCAGCGGGCTGGGAGCGGGCTGGGAGCGGGGCAGGGCTGCTCTCCCAGGGGGTTTCGCTCTCTCCCGCAGCCCAGCCCGTGGATCTGCGCTGGGAGGAGCACCGGGAATGGCTCCGGGCAGCACAGAAAGGCGCCTGCGTTTTTGGGGTGCTCCAGGGCCCCGCTCCTGCCCGCGTCAGGAGGGTGCTTTTCCCCAGAACCTGTTTTCCAGATCCCCTGGCATCCTTCCACAGCTCTCGCCGCCTGCGTCATCCTTTTACGAGGCCGCCTCGTTCCCCGGGAGCCCCTTCCCCTCCTCTTCCCTCTCAGCGCCGAGATTTTATTTATTTGTTTGTAACACTTCTCCTGTCCCCGGGATGCCTTTCATGCTGGAAGCGCGGAGCCGTTTCGGTGACAGGAGGGAGGGGACAGCCTGGGGACACTGGGAATTGCTGTCACTCCTGAACGTCCCTCGGGGATGCTCCAGAGGCCGATCCCGCTGGGACCGAGCCCTGCCGGAGCAGGGACGGCGTCTCCCAAGGACGCGGAGCACCCGGCCTGGCCGCCCTCCCGCCGCGGGTGCTCCCTCCAGACCCACCGCGGCTCTTGGCTCCTCTCTAAAGGGATTTTTGGCCACGCATGGAGCAATAGTGTGGGGAGGGAGGTCCTGCTGCTCTTGATGCTCTGCCAGGGGGCCACGGGCAGGAGATGCCACCCGTTATCCCAACTCTGTCCAGCCCGGCCCAGAGCACTCCCAGGGACGGGGCAGCTGCAGGAATGGCAGGGAAAAGCCCAGGGAAAGCTGCTGAGGAGGGGCAGAGGAGGCCAGGCCCAGGTGGCAGCGGGTGAGGGCAGGGTCGGACACTGCCTGGGGAGCTTCCAGCACCCCCGGCGGCTGCGGGGAGCTGGACCTGCCAGCCGGGCGAGTGTCAACAGCAATTAGCAGTTCACACCCGGCCTGAGAGGGGATAAACGCTCCGGAGGCAGCCAGGGAAGGAGTGCCAGACAGGGAGGAGGGGAGGCTGCGGGTGCCACTGCGGATTTCCCCTTTTTCTGGCAAGGGAAGTTCGCGCCTTGGTGGGACAGGGGCTCCTCCGTCCCAGACATTTTCCTGCCTGCCCCGCTTTGCTGCTTTGCAGTTCCTGGCTGCGGGACTGGCCCAGCTGGGGCTGTCTGGTGCCCTGCAGAGCTTCGGGGTGCGGAGGGAGCACCTGATCCAGGTGCAACCAACGCTAAATCCCACCAGGCAGAGCTGGGTTGGTGCCTTGTGCAGAAAACACCTTCGTTTTTCCACGCTGGGAATGTGGAACAGGTACAACTGCGGCAGCCTGAGAGGAGCTGAAAGCACACATTGTCACTGAGCCAATTTCCCGTCCTCCTTCTCAGGGAGCTGACGCAAATTTGGCTTTCAGAGTTCTCCTGTTCCTCCTGACAGTGCCCAGGAACCGTGGCTGGCTCGCTCCTGTTCGGTGAAAAACAAAAAAATAGGTGCTGGGCGCTGGGGGAGGTGGGATTTAGGATGCCACAGCATTTTCCCGGCTGTGGAATTTTTCATCTCACCATGGTGGGGTGAGAAAGCAGCGCTAAGGAGCTGCCACCACACCGGGTCTGGAATTAAATATTAAACCACTCTTCCTTGCAGCCTCCACAGTGCCACTGCTAATGACATTTCCTGCTGGCACTGACGGATCTGAGCCCTGCTGTGCCAGATGCTGCCGCGGGAGCAAGGCCCTGCCATCCAGCTGGACAGACTGGGCAGCAAAATGAAGATTGATTCCTTGTTCCAGCCCCGAGGAGCAGAGGCCCAGCAAAACTGAAACAGTGATGTCAGTGCCTGAGTGAGCAGATCTCTCAGGAGAAGAAGGTCTGGCTGATTCCATCCCGAATGCAGCCTCGGGAGCTCCCAGGGAAGGCTGCAGCAGGCTGCTTTCCTCTTCAGCAGGATGCAAAGGCTGCCTGAGCTCAGCTCCTGCCCCCGGGCTGGGCTCTGGGGTGAGCAGAGAGCGCTGGCGGCCCTGGAGCTCTGGGCTCGGGCTGTGCTGTGCCAGCCCCAGCTCAGGTGAATGTCCTTCCTGGAATGTCCCTTCTGGCCACCAGCCCTGCCTGGCTCCCAGAGCGCCTCCTTTCCCCCAGCCCTGAGCTGCTGGGGCGGCAGGAGCAGCGCACAAAGAGGCTTTGTGGGCACGAGGGGAGGCAGGAGCCTGGCAGCAGCGAGCCCTGCCTGCCCTGCCTCCCTGGCTGCCTGTCCATGTCTGCCCTGCCCCCCAAACCTCCTCCCCTGCCCCCCAAACCTCCTTCCCTGCCTCTCCATCCCTCCCTGCCCTCCTCCCCTGGCTCCCAGGGATGTGCTCCTGCTTCCAAAGGCCAAAAGCTCCCCAGGGAGCCGCTAATCCTACCCAGGGCAGCTCCTGGGGACGTGAAGGAGCATCCGGAGAATCCCCGCTGGCTGCTCGGGGCTGGCACTGCCCAGGGCTGGAATGAGGGCTGGCATTGCCCAGGTCTGGAATGAGGGATAGCATCGAGGACTGGCACTGCCCGGGGCTGGAATTGAGGGCTGGCATTGCCCAGGGCTGGAATTGAGGGCTGGCGCTGCCCGGGGCTGGGCTGGCACTGCCTGGCACTGGCACTGAGGGCTGTCACCGAGGGCTGGCAGTGCCCAGAGCCTCCCCGGCAGTGGCACACAGCAGGCAGCTCCCTGGCAGCCGCGTTCCGTCCCTCTCGGGCTGCTCCCCCGCAGTCACGTGGATCCCATTAGCGCTGCGCTTAACACGATCCAGAGGCAGCCACAGCCACCAGCGCCGCCCCGGCACAGACACAAATCTCGGGATGAAATCAGGCCAGAGCTCTGCTGTGCCTGGCTCCAGGGCCCTGGGAGCCGGCAGGGCACGCAGGGGCCGCCTGGAATTTTTTTTTTTCCTCGGGGAGGGGGAATCCAGCTCGCTGGTGTCAAGTGGCTGTTTTTCAGCTGAGGGATGGGAACTCCCTGTGCACCGTGATTCCGTGGGTTCCACGCTCTAGATGGGAACTTCCTGTGCTCCACGCGTCCTTGTTATTTCCCCTGTGCAGGGGAACAACCACGCTCCGTAATCCTTGTTTTCCACTTCATGGATGTGAACTCCCCGAGCTCCATCCGTGCCCGGCCCCGGGCGAGCCCCGGGGGTCCTGGGCAGGCACCGCACGCTGATGGCTCTGCAAACATCCCAGGGCGTTCAAAGAAAGCCACCGAGTGGGTTTTCCCCTGCCTCTCCACCCCCCTATTCGTGCAAATCCACATGAGCACAAAACCCTGCGAGTTGCCGTGTCTGGGGCCGGGATTGCAACACCCGGGTGGTTGGGCAAGAGGCCGGAGACAGGAGCGGGGCAGCGTCCTGCAGGGCACTGGGGATGGTGACAGCCCCGACACCCGCGGGGGTGGCCCTGGCACGGCCCCGCAGAGCAGCCGGACACCGCGGGCTCGGGGTGATTAACCGCGCTGTCAGGCAATTAACTTTTTCACACTTGCCGCCTCTAAACTCACCCATAACGCAGGGGCGACAGACTCGGTGTTTATTTTCTGCCCGGAGAGGAGTCGGGTGCAGCTTCCAAAGGGAAACAAGCCCTTCCCGCATTGATAGCCGGGCTCCGGGGCGGCTGGTGGGGCAGGGGAAGCCGAGGGTTCGCAGAGCCGCTCCTTGCCGGCAGAGAGGGAAGGATTCCACGGGCACAGAGCCAGGCTTGCGATGAGTCACGTTCCCTGAGTCACTGTCCCCACGCGGATGCGGCAGGAGCGGGTGACACCAGGCAGAGCGTGACGGGGACGTGGGGAGAGCCAGCCCGGCTGGAGAGGCTGGCTCCCCTCCAGCCCCCGAGCAGGCACGGCCGCTCACCTGCCGGGGGTTGCCTTTCCCCTGCGGGCAGGGATCCGGAGCCCACGCTCAGTGGGTCGGGGCAGCCCGAGGGTGGGAAGCGAGGGTGTCTCGCTGTGCTGGGCCCCGGGACGGGAGCAGGCTGCTCCCTCTGCCTCTCCTCCTGGGGCACACTCCTCTGCACAGCCCCCCTGCCCTGGCCCAGCGTGCCAGGGCTGCCAGAGCACGCTCGGCACGGGAAGATTCCCGCTCTGCTCCTGCCTGGCCAGGGGCTGCCCCGCGCTGCTCTGGGTGAGGAGGAGGAGGGCTGGGGCTGCCTCTGCTGCAGGTGTTGCTCAGCTTTGCCACCCTCTGTTTATTTCTCCAAGCAGGAGATGTTTTGAGTGCTGCAAGAGGCGAGGGGTTGCATAAATCTGGGGCTTGGGGACAGCCTGGATTTGCGCCGTGGCTGAGGAGGGACCAGAAATCTGGAAGCAAAGCTGGGCCTGGCCCGTGAGTGAGGGTCCTGACGCTGCCAGGCGAGCCAAGGAATTTGCTCAGAACATCCATATTTTGGTTGGAAGCAGGAGCACCTTCCCAGGCTGCTGTAAGCACTCCAGTTGCTACACAGGGATTGTTTTTTATAGCAACATCTCCAAGGCCTCAGCCTCATTATCCCCATTTTTAGAAATGGAGAAGTAAGCAAAGGGAGGTGCTGCCGCTCTCAGAAGGTCTCCGGAGGGGCCAGCAGCACATCCCAGCTTCCCTGGAAGCCCCAGCCCCGTGGCCAGACAGCTCTGGGATCATCCTGGGAGCAGCTGCCAGCTCCCACAGCCGTTCCCTGCCCCACAGCTGCTGCTCCAGGCTGACAGGAAAGCCCTGCTGCTCTGAAGGTTAAAAATGCTGCCCGTGGGGAGAGCAAAGTCTGCCAGTGCCTGCAGCAAGCTTCTCGCCTGCAGATATTGCCTGGGGATTAGCAAAGGTCAGGGTTTAGTGCTCCAGCCCTTCCCTGTCTCTTCCCTTACTGCAGGTTGGGAGATTTTGTTGGTTTAGCCTGATCCGTAAGTGCGTGGAAAAATCCCACCCAGCCTGGGGGAGCCAGGGGAGCAGAATTCCTGCAGCAGATGTCATCGTGCTGGCACAGGGAAAATACCCCACCCCTGGGCTGCTGGAGCCTGGGGGGGGGATTCATGGGATCCTGGGGGGCAAAAAGCTCCTTATCAGCCCAGGCTGTGCCCTCCTGTCCCTGGCACCCTCCCTCTGGAAACGCTGGATCCTGCTTCACCCTCCTGCTCCTCCTCCTGCCTGTTCACTCTTTTCATCTCTTTCCTCCCTCCCGCCCATGTTCCCTTTGCCCTGACAACTTTTCCTTTTGCCGTGCGGGATGTGGGAGGGATGAGAGCTGCAGATAATGAACAGCCCCGGCACTGCTCAGCTCTGCCTTCCTGGGAGAGCTCCGAGATTCCTGCTGCCTCCACCTCTGCCTCCCCCTGTGAGTGCTCTCAGCCCAGTCATGTGCTGTCTGTTCCCAGAGCCTGAGGAATCGCAGCTGGCAGCTCCTGCTCCCCAGGACTCCACTCTGATGGGTTTGGATCCGGTTTGAGCTCAGCAGCTCCTCTGGAAAAGGGGTCACTGCAGTTTATCCCCAGCAAACTCCGGCTTGCAGCTCCTCACTGTGGGTCCAGGATGAAGACCTTGGCTAGGAGACGCTTCCCAACCGCCCGAGGAGGGAAGGAATTGCTTCTCCTGCCTCTGTCCCTGCTGCTGTGTCCCTTCCAGCAGCTCTGCAGGTGGCTCAGGCTCAGGGCAAGGGCTCCTGATCTTTCCTTTGTGCTGCCCCCACTGCTTCCCTGCCCTTGGCTCAGCTGGAAAGAAGCACTTGGCCTGGAAAAAGAAATGATCCAGAAAGGCAAACCCAGGACCTGGGGAAAGTGGAGGCCTGGGACGGAAACAAATCCGTGCTGCTGCAGAAACTCCCTGAGCAAACAGCAGGAAGGCACGGGGAGAGGCTGAGGAGAAGCTGCTGGTACACTCTGATCACTGCCCGGGGCTCGGGGCTGCGTCCCACGCTGGACCCACCGGGCTCAGGAGGCAGCAGCCAGCCAGGGGCTGAGCTCTGTCTCTGGCCCCCCAGTTCTGCAGGAGCCTGGCCACCAGAAGCCTCTCCCACCTTGCAGAGCCCTGGGGAACATTCCCGGTGCTGTTCCGTGGTGGGGATGCCACCAGCAGCTGCAGCTGCGGCCCACTGGTTGAGCTCATCCAGCTGTGCAGCTCATCCAGCTGTGCAGCTCCTCCATCATTCCCGGGGCTGCCAGACCCACTGAGCCGTGCTGCAGAGCTCGGCTGTGATCCAGGGGAATGTTCTGTGGACGGGAAGGAGCCTCTGGCACCTCTGCAGGGTGGGGATGCTGGGGAAGGGCCCCCTTTGCTTCAGAAACCCCCTGGATCCAGCAGCTGGAAAATGAGCAGCCCTTCACCCAGCCTTATCCCTCTCCAGGGCCTGGATTTGGGGTCAGACCCAGCCTTATCCCTCTCCAGGGCCGGGATTTGGGGTCAGGCTCTGGGGCTGTTTCCTTTGCCACATCCCATCTCCCCAAGAGAGAGGTTGGGCCCAGCTGGCTTCTCCCAGCTCGTTCAGCCTCTCATCCCAGCTGTGCCCCTTCCCGGTGTGGATCTGGGGGTGGACTCCTCTCTCTCAACTCCAGAGGTTCACACTCCAGAGGTTTATTTTGAGTGCTTCCTTGGCTCTCCATCCCCTTTCCTCTTCCCATTCCAAGAACTGGCACCCTGTGGCTTTTTTTTCCATTTGTGGCCTGACTTTATTCCCTGTCCCAGTGATCTGTCCCTGCACCTCCCACCTGCTGCAGGAATTGAGCTTTTCCCAGTTTTTTTCCAGCTGCCCTCTCAGTCAATATTGACCCAAGACCCCTTGGAGGTGAGGGAGAGGAGGTGGCTGCTCCTCAGAGGGGACCATCCCAGCGGGGTTCTGTGTCCCCACAGCCCCAGGACACTTTTCCTGCTGCCCTGAGGGATGCTGAGAGAAGAGCCAGTGGTTCCTTCTCCCCGTCCAGCGCAGTTCCCTGGAGATCCCCTTGCTCCGGGAGCACAGGGAGCTGAAGGGCTGGATCCTCCCAGAGCAGGAGCAGCTTTCCACTTCCCAATTACGTTCAATTAAGGAGCGCTAACGGGGCTGGGCCCGGCCCAGCGCTGAGGCAGCGGGGTCAGTGCCACACAATATCCTGTTGACATCACTCCTGAGGGGCAACCCCGGAGGGGCAGGGGCCTTGCCGAGCTGCTGCTCGGCACAAAAACCTCAAAAAGGGCTCTGGCCTCTCCTCCTGCCTCCCCAGGCTCCATTATCCTCAAGGAAAGGTGGAGAGGGAAGAGTGGCCCTTTTCCCCCCCGGCTCATCCTCGCGGGGAGGGGGTCGCCGGGGGTTTGGATAACCTGCCTCATTAGTGGCTGTATGACATCATTATCTCACATTAGCCACACTCTTCCAGAGGTAATTGGGAAGCCTCTGGAATGGCCCTGTGACCTTTAATTAATGCAGCGGGGCCTTTTCCTTGCGCGCTTCCTCGCTCTGCCTCCAGCAGCTGCTTCTTGTTAAGATGCCAGAGCAGGGGAGCCTTGGTCCCATGCCGGGAGTTTCTGAGCCTCTATCCCCGGGGGAGGAATAAAAAAGGTGCAGGAACGGCCTCAGCTGCTGCCTGACTCGCTCCAGCCTCCTTGCAGCCGCCCCTCGCTGGCTCCAGGTGCTGCCTGGGCAATTACCCAGGGGCTGATTGCCCCAGCCGGGGCTCCTGCCCTGCCCACGGTGCCAGGAGGGCTCTTGGAAAAGTGGGGCCAACAGAGAGATCCAGGACTTTCACTCGGAAAAGGAAATGGAAGAATTTAGGGAGAAATTTTGGGTGGGAGGCCGTGCACAGGGTACCCAGATCTGTCCTGTCCCTGTCAGTGCCTGGGGCCAGGCTGGACAGGGCTTGGAGCAGCCTGGGACAGTGGAAGGTGGGACAGAGCTCTTTTCCAGCCCAAACCATTCCAGGATTCCATGATTTGTCCCAGCTCTGGGTTTTTACATTTGCTGCTCTGCCCTGGCTGCTGGGAGCCCCCAGAGCACAAGAACTGCCTGAGGCACTGGAATGGATAATCCAGAGTCATTCCTGTGGCACCAGCTCTAATCTCAACTCTGCCTCAGAAACCTCTGTAAAAACCTCCAACCTGCAGAGATCTGGCTGCGATTCTCAGTGGGGTTTTGTATTCAAAAATGTGGAAACAAGTGAAAGGCAGCTCTGTTCAGACAGGAGCTTTCCATGCCCCAGGTGAGCGAGGGCGGCGGATTTCAGGATCAGGGGGGTGATGTCCTTGGAGCCATCAGCTGGCAGAGAGCTTGAGCTGTTCTGACAGTGGCATTTGGACTTGTCAGGCCCTGGGGCTGAGCCTGATGCTGCTCCTGGCACAGCTCCCTCCCGCACAGCTGGCACAGTGTCACCGTCCCTCGCTGCTGGCACATCCACACGGGGCTCAGAAACCCTTCCCGTGGGCAGAGCGGGGTGGGAATTCCCGCTTTGGAGCCTGGGAATTGAGAGGGTTAATGAATGCCCTGGGCTCTGCTTTCACACCAGCCAGGCTGGAGCACTCCTGGAGCCCTGGGAGAGGGGCTGGGCAGCCAGGGCTGCTGTGAGCACAGCCTGAGCTGGACCCTGCTCCTGGAGGCTGCTGGAAGTGGGTGGGCAGGGATCAGGGCTGGGATTGGGGCTGGGATCGGGGCTGGGATCAGGGCTGGGATCAGGGGATCAGGGCTGGGATTAGAGCTGGGATCAGGGGATCAGGGCTGGGATCAGAGCTGGGATCAGGGCTGAGATCAGGGCAGGAATCAGGGCAGGGATCAGGGGATCAGGGCTGGGATCAGGGGATCAGGGCCAGTACGAGGGCTGGGATCAAGGCAGGGATCAAAGCCAGGATCAGGGCTGGGATCAGCCCTGAGACCAGCCCCAGGATCAGGGGATCCGGGCCAGGTTCAGGGCAGGGATCAGGGCAGGGATCAGCCCCGGGAGCGATGTGCCGGAGTTACGGCACAGCCGCACGCCCTGGCCGGGAATCGGAGCTGCCGGGAAGGGGGTGGGCAGTGCTGGGTGGGGACCCTGTGGGCTGACAGGGCCCTGCAGATGTGGAACAGCTTGTGTTTGGGGCTGGGCTGGGAGCAGAGGCCCTTCAGCCCCAGCCGTCGTTAATCAGTGCCTGGACAGCGAGCGGAGCTGTGGCTGCTGCTCCCGCTACCGTTGCCCTTTCCAGGCCGGCAGCCAGAGCAGGGAGGGGAGGTTTGNCCTGGAGGCTGCTGGAAGTGGGTGGGCAGGGATCAGGGCTGGGATTGGGGCTGGGATCGGGGCTGGGATCAGGGCTGGGATCAGGGGATCAGGGCTGGGATTAGAGCTGGGATCAGGGGATCAGGGCTGGGATCAGAGCTGGGATCAGGGCTGAGATCAGGGCAGGAATCAGGGCAGGGATCAGGGGATCAGGGCTGGGATCAGGGGATCAGGGCCAGTACGAGGGCTGGGATCAAGGCAGGGATCAAAGCCAGGATCAGGGCTGGGATCAGGGGATCAGGGCTGGGATCAGAGCTGGGATCAGGGCTGAGATCAGGGCAGGAATCAGGGCANTGCCCTTTCCAGGCCAGCAGCCAGAGCAGGGAGGGGAGATTTGGACACTCCAGAAGGACTTCAGGTCCTTCTCCCTTTCTCTCTCTCATTCCAGAGCCTGGCCTTGCTCTTGGTGGCCAGAATGGTGGCCATGGTGGCCGCCAGTGCTTTCCCTGCGCTGCTCCATCCCAGGACAGCCGCTTTCCCTCGCCTCATTTTGGGGGCAGGAGAGGAAGGACATCGAGGGTGGCCCCAGAATCCAGCTCAGGTCCCAGGAGACCTCACAGCAGCTTCCTCACGAGGGGCAAGTGCCGCCCTGGAGACCAGGGACAGGACCCAGGCAAAGGCTGGAGCCAGGGGAGGGTCAGGTCGGATTTTGGGGAAAGGTCCTTCCCCCAGAGGGTGCTGGGCACTCCCAGGCTCCCCAGGAGATGGGGACATTCCCGAGGCTGCCAGAGCTCAGGAGCACTTGAACAATGCTCCCAGGAGAGTGCTGGGGTGTCCTGGCAGGGATAAGAGCTGGATGGGTCCCTGTGGGTCCCTTCCCACTCAGGCTCTGTGAGCTCTGCTTTTACTCGTCCCAAGTTAAAGTCAAGTCCAGCCTAAGTTAAGCCCCAAACACCTCAGGCTCCCAGCGATGTGCAAAGGCAGAACAGGCCCTACCCCAGAGCCCTTTGGTGGCTGTGGGGATGGAGCTGCACCCGCGGGTGGCCCCGGTGACCCCCTGGGCACCACCGAGCATTCCTGGCAGGGCAGAGACTCCCAACACTCCTGAGGCCAGGTCCTGGAACAGGGATTTTCCCTTCTCCCAGAGGCACCCAGCAGCCCCGTGGGTGCTCGGGAGATCCCCCAAACCCTGCCCGCCTCAGATCCCGGTTCTGGGATTCCCACAGAGCTGCTCCGCAGAATTTGAATCTCCTGAGAAGAGGTGAAAAATCCAGGGAAAGCGCTGACTTTGTGGCTGTAAGTGACATCTAGTGGAAACGGCAGGGAAAGGAGTGTGCAGGTAAAAAAAAACAAACCCTGATCCTCTCGGGTCCGGGGGGGAAACGGATTCCTGGGAGCTGGAACTGCAGCCCAGAGGCCTCTTTTCAGGACTTGTAAGTAAAAATAAATGGAATAAATGGAATCACGATGGAATAATAGTATGGATTGATAATTGAATAACAAAATCAAATAAAGAGAATTAAGAGAATGGAGGGAATGAAGGGAATAAAGAGAATGGCTTTGTCTGGGTAGAGGTTGTCTCTCGACAGTGGACAGCACGGAAAGGGAGGTGGGTGGGCCATGGCTGAGGTCACCAGGCCCCAGAGCTGCTGTCCCCAAGCCAGGGGCACCACGGCCATGGTGTTAGTGTGCCACACAGTCAGGAAATCACGGAATCGTTTGGGTTGGAAGAACTCCAGAGCTCATCCAGTGCCACCCAGGCCACAGCAGGGATACCTTCCACTGTCCCAGGCTGCTCCCAGCCCTGTCCAGCCTGGCTCTGGATGTCCTTGGGGCAGCCACAGCTTCTCTGCCCAAATCTTCTCATCCCCTCGGCTCATCCTGCTGGGATCTCTGCCCAGGGACAGCTCTGGGCCAGGGAACAGTGTCCCACTGCCTGTCCACACAAAGCTGGGCACTGGCAGACCCTGTCCCCTCCCTGCTCCTGGGCCCTGGGCCCATCCCGGTGCCTCTGGGACATCCCCTGCTCTGTGTTTGCTCTCCTCGGAGCTGCCACCCCCGGCCCTGGCACTGCCACCCCTGCCCTGCCCTGGCTGGAGGGGTCTGGGGGCTGCTCTGGTGAGAGCAGAGCCGAAGCTTGCGCAGAAATCTGAAACCCGACGAGACTTGGATTAGCAACCCGAAACTCCGGCCAGGAGCCGAGCTTGGGGAAGAGCTTGGCAGAGTTTCAGGCGAGTGCGGGCTGGGTTTCAAGTGAGCCGAGTCTGACCTTTGCATGAGCCCACTGCTGGCGGCTCGGGGAGCATGGGCTGGAATTTTAACAGAGCCTGGGGAACGAGTTTCAGG
>VWZN01011606.1:11460-36934 GCA_013396955.1 Regulus satrapa | reverse complement strand
CAGCCACAGCTGCTCTGGGCACCCTGCGCCAGGGAGGAATTCATTCCCAATAAATTCCCGTGATTGATTCCCATCTAAACCATTCCTGCTTTCCACAGAGTGCTGGGAGCAGCCTTCTCTCATCAGCTGTATATCAGATTTATTATTTATTTATTTATTTATTATATATTACATTATCAGCCATATGTTATATTATGTTATGGTATATTATATTATGTTATAGTATGTTATGTTTTATATTATAGTATATATTATAGTATATATTATATTATATTATATTATATTATATTATATTATATTATATTATATTATATTATATTATATTATATTATATTATATTATATTATATTATATTATATTATATTATATTATATTATATTATATTATATTATATTATATTATATTATATTATATTATATTATATTATATTATATTATATTATATTATATTATATTATATTATATTATATTATATTATATTATATTATATTATATTATATTATATTATATTATATTATATTATATTATATTATATTATATTATATTATATTATATTATATTATATTATATTATATTATATTATATTATATTATATTATATTATATTATATTATATTATATTATATTATATTATATTATATTATATTATATTATATTATATTATATTATATTATATTATATTATATTATATTATATTATAATATATTATCATCGGCTGTATACCCGATTTATTATATATTACATCATCAGCTGTATATCAGATTTATTATGTTATATATAATCAGCTGTATACCCGATTTATTTTATTATATATTATATCATCAGCTGTGTATCAGATTTATATCAGCCCTGCCTGCCTCCCTCCTCATCAGCTGCTCAGTAAAAGAGCTGGGGCCAGGCAGGAGCTGCAGAAACCTTTCCTCAGTCCCTCCTGCTGATCTCTCTCTAGGAAGCTAGTGATGAAGATGAAGATGATGAAGATGAAGAACAACAGAAAGCCAAAAAGAAGAAAGTTTCCTTCATCCACGTGAGCTTGAAAATGGTGGAGGAATGGAAGAAAGCTGCCCAGGTGAGCAGGGAGTTGGAGCACAAAGTCCTGGAGAGGTTTGTCCTCCCTGCCTGTAAAAGGCCAACTTGGCATTTGTTAATCTGACACAAAATTTATGTCCCAGTCCCCCAGTGTGACTCTGTCATCTCTCTTGGGCTGCAGGATTCCAGTACTTCCCTTCCCTGTGAGGTAGGAGCTGCAGAAATGGGGCTCAGAAGAGGCTAGAGTGATCAAATTTGGATTTTTCACTCTCTTGCCGGGCCTTTGGCAGCTCCGGGAGCTTTCTTGGTCACATTTAATGGTGATGGAGTAGCTGAGGGGAATGAAGCTCAAACTGGAAGTTGCTTGCAGCTGATCAATTCCTTCTCAAGCCTCAGCAATTAAAAGCCAATTTTAGGGGGCTGAGTTTGTTCACCCTGTCCTGATTCCTGAGGGTGGAGCTCTTTTTGCCACCAAAGTTCCAGTGAATTCCACTATTCCTGTCCCACTCAGGAGCTTCAGAGTTCCAGTTCTTCCTCCTCAGCAACCCCTTTTCTTCTTTCCCCAGAGGAATCTCACCCCAAAACTCTTCCATGAAATCACCCAAGCCTACAAGGCGGCCGTGGCCACCACCAAGGGTGACAGTGGTGGTGACCCCAGCAAGTTCCAGGTGACTGACACTGCAGGTGAGGGCAGGGAGATCATCTGGGGGGCAGATGAGCACTGGGAGGAGTTAATTCACCCTTTCACTTCATTAAGGAGCTCGTCCTGATGTGCTGCTCTGGGGTCTTTTCTTTCAAGGGTGGGCTCTTGGTGCTGTTTCCTTGGAGAGGTGGCCCCTGTGCCTTCTCATTTTAGATAAAAGTTTGAAGTATGAGGCAACCTGAGGGTTTCCAGAAGGAACTGCAGGGGTTCTGCTGTGGAAAGTACTGGCTTCAGTTCTTCAGGGACCTGTTTTCCCGTTAGGAAAACCAGGAATATGTGGAAGATCACTTCTAAATGCTTTTCTGCTTTGTTTTACCCAGTGTTCAATGCCCTGGTGTCCTTCTGTATCCGGGACCTCTTCCACCACCTGCACAAGCTGCTGCTCCCCAAAGCCCCCAAGAACAAACTCAAGTAAGTCTGAGGGGTTTGAGACCTTCAGGAAAGCTCCTGGGGGTTTCCAGAGCTGCCTTGAGCCTGGGAAAGAGGTGCCAGCTCTTCCCAGGCCCTGAGTGCCTGAGGATGCTCACAGGGTGCTTCTTTCCTTCCCCCCATCGTGTCCCCTGCAATGTCAAACCCCAGGCGTTTGCAGAGGGTGGGTGGCTTCAGGGAGCTCTGGAATGGCCCGTGCTTGCCCTCAGGGGACAGCTGAGGCACTGGAAGTTGGTTTCCAGAGGAGGGCACCGACCTTCCTGCAGTGTCACCAGTGTGTGACCCCAGTTCATCCAGCAGCTCCTGCTTTGCAGGCAGGTTTTTTTCAAAGATCTCACTGCTCCTTTTGCTGCTGAAATCTGATTTCTTTGATTGATTGATTGATTGATTAATTCTATGGGCTGGGCTTTTTTTAAAAAACCTAAACCCAGCTCTTGCTCCTTTCTAGAATGGTTCTCCCTTCCACCAGCCCCCTCTGGGGAAAGCTACGACTGGACATCAAAGTTTATCTTGGCTGTACCATACAAGTAAGAAATATCATCCTTTTCTGTTTCTGGGGTCAGTCTGGGCTATTTAGGATATTTTGGAGTGAGGCAGATGGGGTCTGCCCCTCTGAGATTTGTGTTCATTGTTTCCCTGTGTTGTTTTGGAGTTATCTGGTCCAATTCACAGTTTGCAGGTCTAGAGGATGCTTGGGTCAGAATGGGTTAGGCAGTAAAGAAGGATTGAATTAACATTCTGGCAGCTCTCTCTGTTTTAATTTGTCTGGCAGATTAATATTTAATAGGCTTTAAAGTAGTTTGCAGTCTGTGTTCCTGCATTCTGCATCATTAATTCATTTTTTGGTGCTGTGATCTCTCCACTTGAGCTAAATACTGAGATGTTCTGTCGGTGACCTCACATGTGGCATCTCTGACTAGGATCATGTTCCTTCCCATCCATCCAAAATTTCTGGTCTTTCAGAGACAATTTGTGGATTATTTCTGAAGGAAACTCCTGCCCCCACTTAATTTTTTTTTTTTTTTTTTTGAGATTGCTTCATTAGCATCCCCAAATTGGAATATTAAAACCAAATCAACGCTGAAACACTGATTCCTCAGCAGCTGAGGGAAGAGATACCAGGAGAGACAGCCCAAGAGCTGCTGTCCCTCAGCTGAGAGCTGCCACAATGACTTAGCAGAAAAAGCAATTTGATCAGGAGAGCTGCTTTTTTTGTTGTTTTTTTTTTCCTCAAACTGTGGTGCCTCTCTCCAGCAGCAGAGGATTGCAGACAAGGAAAAGCTGGGAATGCAGTCCCTGGGAATGCAATCTCTGTTCCTGGGCTGACTCCTGAGAGCCCTCAGTCCCAGCCTTCACCACAGCGGGTTTTCTGGCACAATTTCTGAACAAAACATTCTCCTTTTGGTGTGTGAGGGACTTGGCAAAGTCTGCTCACTCTGGAATCTTTGCAGAACAAGGAGGAGGGCGAGGAGGCAAATTAAATGTGGGCAAAATGCCTGTGCTGCTTCCAGCAGCCAGGACTGCATCAGGCAGAGCCTCTCAGAGTCACCTGGAGCTCACCTTGTCCTCACATTGGACGCTGGGTTTGTCTGCAGCGAGCTGAGCTGAACAAGCTGCAAACACAAAGATTTGGTTCTTCGCATTTTGATAAAGCCCTGAGGGAGAGTTAACCCAACTCCCCAGCCAGAAATGCTGGAGAAACGCAGCGAGCTTTCACCTGGCTCAGGTGAGGTTTCCCCGTGCATGCCGGGGCTCAGGTGATGTTTTGGTGCCCTGCAGTGCAGATAAGCTGAGATTCTGCAGTGCCCACAAGAGAGGTGCTGTGGGATGGGCTCAAGGCCACCACCCCTGCAGCTGCAGCAGCCTGAGCTGCCATTCCCAGGCAGGAAGCCTTGAACCTGTGCCTGCTCCTCCCCTGACCAGGCTGGGCTTTCTGGGAGCCCCTCCTGGCTGAGGAGTGCTCGGGAAAGGGAGGGTGGTGAGCCCTGCCTGCCAACTGGGGCCGTTGTGTTCTCCTCCACAGCTGCTGTCGTGCCTGACAGAGGCTTCAGTGGGTGCAGCAGTCCTGCAGCACGTGAATTCCACAGTTCCTTATTACCTGTCCTTCCCAAAGCAGTGCCGGGCCCTCCTCAAGGTAAGGGCGTGTGCTGGGATGTGCCATTAGCATCTGAGGGGCTTTTCCCCCTTCAGCTGAGCCTCTTGTGTGTGGGCTGGATCCCCTGGCAGTTCAGTCCCTTTTAGTGTTCCCTGGCTTTGCTGTTGCTCCTGGAGAGGATTCCTGCCTCTCTCCAGGTGCCATGGGGTGATGCCAGGCTGAGGTGAGCATGTGGGTGGCTGTGTTTGTGGCTGCTGCTCCCCGGGGAGGTGTTTTGGGAAGCTGCTTCCTCCTCCCAGATGGAGGAATTGCTGCCAGGCCCTGGGAATGTCTGTGCTGCCTCTCCACTCAGGGAGCTGGGGGTGGAATATTTCTGTGGCAGCTCAGTCACAACTGCTGAGCACGAGCGACAACACAGGAGGTGTGGGGGAGACACCGAGGGCAGTGGGGTGGAATGGAAGGAATTGCAATTCAGGAATTCCATCTGAATGGGAACTGCAAGGCAGCTCTGGAAGGAGGCAGGGAAGCCTTTGGTGGTGAGATGACTGGAGTCGTGGAGGGCTGGGAGGATGGCACAGCTGACAGCTGAAGGGCATTCCTGAGAAGGCTTTTCCAGCCCCTCTCTGGGCTGTGCTCTGCAGTGGTGCAGGTGAGGTGACTCGTCCTGGTGCTTCCTGGCAGGACCAGGTGAGCCTGGGGGAGATGGAGCCACTCAGGAGAGTTCAGACGAGTGTTTACCCACACAAAAGTTTTGTGTTTTTTAGAGGTGCTGGTTTGGGACAGGTTCCTTTATTGATCATGGAAACAAACATCAGCCGTGGCTGTTGTGTGGTGTCCCAATGAGAGTGGGAGGACAGAAGGGCTGCCAGCAACTGAGTGGCAGCACATTGTGTCACCCCTGTGTCACCTGCCTGCTGGCTGCCCTCTTGCTGGGAAAGAGGGAGGCTCAGGCCTGTCTGTGGCCAGCAAGGAGCTCTCTGTGCCTTCACTCACCTGTCTCTGTGTTCTGTCCCAGCAAACCATCACTCTGTGGAGCACAGGGGAGGAGACAGTCAGAGTCCTGGCCTTCCTGGTGCTGAACAAGATCTGCAGGTACAAGAAGGAGGTTTACCTCAGCCCCCTGCTCAAGGTAAGCCTGGCTCTTGCTGAGATCTGCACCTTTTCTTCCTCATGATATGTGCAAATACCCTCAGAGCTGTGAGCTGCAGATGAGCATGTGGCTCCAGAAAACCAAAGAGCAGAAATTCTGTCAGGTCAGGGTGATTCCTGCTTCCCACTGCTGCCCTTCCTGCTAGAGGCACAGAGACTGAGCAGGGGAAGTCTCTGATGAATGCTCATGTCCCAGATTCCTGAGGGCTTTCCTGAGCTGCTCTCACCTTTCAGCCACGTTCCCAAGTGTGTTTTCCTGCCACAGGGACACCTGAGCAGCAGAGCTGGGCCCAGCCATCCCCACGTGTAGCTGCAGCCCTGTCCCCTTGCTGCCAAGCCGTGGTGGGCACATCTCCAGGCTAAACACGCTCCCTAGAGAAAGGAGCAGGCTGGATGATTCCTTCCTGCCAGCACAGCAGCATCCAGCCCCGGTTTGGACCCACCTGGGAGTGGCCCAGGAGCGCTCTTGGCTCTGTTTCACGTGGTGATTCCTCCATCCTCTTCCCCTCTTCACAGCAAATGTACATTGCCTTTGTGAAGAACTCGCGCTTCACGTCTCCCAACGCGCTGCCCATGATCAGCTTCATGCAGCGCACGCTGACGGAGATGTTCGCCCTGGACACGCACACCTCCTACCAGCACACCTTCATCTACATCCGCCAGCTGGCCATCCACCTGCGCAGCGCCATGACCCTCAGGAAGAAGGTGGGCAGCCCTCATGCCCACAGAGAGCAGACGGGGGCAAAGTGGGGTTTATTGAAAGGCCCTCAGAGGATGCGCCTTGGTCAGAGAGCCTGGCCGTGGTTCCACTCAATATTCACAAGCTCTGACTTACAAGTTTTGGTTTGTTTTCCACATTGGGTTCATTGTGCAGTTCCAGCCCCGGGTGATGCAGTCCCACCCTCCCAGGTTGCTCTGCTCCATTTGCTTTGCACTTGGTGCGATCACTTTGCACCTTTTGGGCCCAAAGCTGCAGCGGTGTCCTTGGTTCTGGAAAAGGATTTGTTCTGTGTGAGCTGTGAGGAGAGCTCGCTGACCCTCCCTGTGGAGTTCAGAGCGGCACACTAACGCAGTGCAGAATCTGGAAAATATGGAAGCTAAAACTTAAGGCATCACTCCTTAGTGGGGAAGGAGTTTTCTCCCCTCCCAGAAGGAAATATGTGGAGAGGAGGAATTGCACTGACCACTTTGGGCTCTGGTGGTGTCTGATGTATTGTTGGGGCTCCAGGGAGCACCTGGCAGTTGTGTGTGCTGAAATTTCAGCCAGGAAGGAGAAGAAATTGAAGCTTTGGGGTGAGTTAGCTGTGGCCTCACAGGACCTGAGAGGAGCCTCTGAGGAAGTCTCTGCCCAGCTATTTCCAAGGGCCTGCAGTGGCAGGATGAGGGGAATGGATTCCCACTGACAGAAAGGCTAGATTGAACACCAGGAGAAAATTCTCCCTTCTGGGAGGGTGGGGAGGCCCTGGAATGGATTTCCCAGAGCAGCTGTGGCTGCCCCATGCCTGAAAGTGCCTAAGGCCAGGCTGGATGGGGCTCAGAGCACCCTGGGATGGTGGGAGTTGCTTTTCTCTCCCCACTTGCAGGAGTTTGTGCTGCACTTTCCATCTTGGACACCCCTTTTGCACTCTGAGGCTGCTGTTTGCAGCCTCTGTTACAAACCCAGCAGGTAAAGCAGCTTAGGAGCCACCCTGGGGTGTTGCAGCTCCCCAGCAAGGTCCGTGCTCCTTAAAGGACTTAAGTGAACAAAGCAGCTCAGAGCTTTGGGGAGCAGCCCTGGTTTCAGCCAGCTCCAGTCTGACCTGGGAAATCTGAGTCAGATTGCTAATCCTGGATTTAGTCCTGTTTAGCAAATCAGACCCCACAGATTAATTGTTCAACTGCCCCTAAACAGGGCAGGGTTGGTGCCCAGCTAAATCTGGCTGGTCAGACATGGGGATAAATAAGCAGAGATAAATGAAGTCTGGGCTGCAGATCCCCTAATTGGATTGCACTGGCTCCTTACACCCTCAGTTGTGGCCCAGACAAGGAGTAAATCCACTTGATTTCACAGCTGGGGAGGGACTTCAGCTGGGAATGGCACCACCAAAACGCCCCAATGCACTAAGCCTGTTTAAATGGAGCACTGGATGCTGGTGGAAGGTGATTACCAGAGCAGATTGCTTGTCTGCTCCTGTGCAGGAGAAGCTGAGAAAAGCTTTCTGCTACATCTCAGTGACCTGGGCAGAGCTGGCAGAGCCCTGCCATCTCCAGCTGTGCCTTGCCTTAAGGCCCTGCTGCAAGGTTTGGCCCAGTGGCTGCAATTAAAGGATTCTGCTCCTGTCTCAGGACTTGTGCATCCAGCTTTTCCATGCAGAGGAGATGAGCTGGGCCTTGGAAGTCTGGAAAAAGCCACCAGTGGAGGCTGAGGCACCTTGTAACTGCAGTCTGCTGTGGTTTTGGCAATACCTGCAGAGCTACAGAACTTTTAGGGAAGAGTTTCCTTCAGGGACTGCTGCTCCAGCTGGGCTTTTATGCAGGCTGGCACTGAGAACTGCTGCAGCACCTGCCCCGAGTGTTGAAAACGATGTCCTGGCCTGGTGCAAGCCTTGGGCCACTCCTGGCCACGCTGCTGAGCCAGGCTGGGTCGCTGTCACTGCTGTCACCGTGGGTTTGCTGCTAGCCAGAGCTGCAGGTTTGCTCTCTGCTCTGCTTACCCTGCAGTTACAAAAGCTGCAGCTGTCCTGGGTGCTGCCTTTCCCAAAAGTGCTGGGCCGATCATTTGCTCCAGGGATCAGCTCAGGGTTCCCTGTGCTTGGCCACATCCCAGTGCCCCCTGTGAGCTCGTCCTCCTCAAAGCAGCCACACTTGAGCAACACCAGACTGGTTTTATTCACTTTATTTCCTTCAGGCACTGCCTGGTATCCTGAACTTGCTGCCCTGGGAATGGCAGCTCCGGTGGTGTTCTTCCTCCCTGGGCATTGCAGTGTCCTGGATAAAACCAGCCTGAGCAGAAAGCAGGGTGAGCACCTATCAAATGTCACATTTTCAAGTTTCTGCCTTTGTTTTTGTTTTGGTTTTTTTTTCCCTTTCCTGCAGGAGAACTTCCAGTCAGTCTATAACTGGCAGTACATCCACTGCCTGTACTTCTGGTGTCGAGTTCTCAGCACCATCCACCCCAGTGAGGTCATGGAGCCCCTCATCTACCCCCTGACACAGGTCATTATTGGCTGTATCAAGTGAGTAGAATTCTGAATTCTTTCTGCTCTGCTTTCTTGTGTTATTTTACAGTTCTGCAATTTGGATTTAACCATGAATGGTCTCAAAGATGCTTTTCATTGAAGTTTTCCAGCCTGAGATGTGTGAGAGCAGCTGTTTAGGTGGCGACAGAGTTGTGGTGTGGGTTGTTCTTTCCTCTTTGTGTAAGAAAAGTCCCAGTCTGAATAACCTGAGCAGATTATCCTTGTAACTGCAAGGAAAATGATCTGCCTTGCTTCAGAAAATCCTCATCTGCAGCTTTGTAAATACATTTTAAAGCTGCATTTTTGGTGCCTGTTTGTTGGGATTTGAAGAATTGGGACACAGTTGTTATTTTCAGGATGTCTGCTGAGAGTTCCCTCCTCCCGTCAGTCTATTTGGAGGAAATGTTTGTGCTCTGAGGTGGCTGTCACCAAGGAGCATCGAGGGAATTTGGGGATCTCTGCTATCTCCCAAATCCTGTTAGCTCTGTTAACCAGATTCTCAGCTTTAAAGGCCGGGTCTGGAAGAGCTCCCCAGCGGTGATGAGGATAAGCAGATTTAAACGATCAGATAAGAGGATGCAAACATCCCTCCTGCCATGCCCCGTGCTCCTGGGGATGGATCCGGGCAGCTTCCTACCTGTCCAGCAGAGAATTCAGGGCTCTGGGGCCGAGCAGGGGGAGTGGGCTGAGGCTCAGCAGGTTTTTAACATGAGCTGCAGGTGCTGCCTGGCGAGGCTTTGGAGGTTGGGGAACCCCCACAGGTGGGCTTGGGGTGACCCCACTGGGGCCTTCTAGGAGATGAGGGAGCAACAGGAAAGATGGGGAGAGGATTTCCAAAGGATGGAGGGACAGGACTCAGGGAATGGCTTCAAACTGAGAGAAGGTGACTTCAGATGAGAGACCAGGAAAAAATTCCTCCTCCTAAGGGTGGCGAGGCCCTGGAGGAGATTTCTCAGAGCAGCTGTGGCTGTCCCATCCCTGCAGATGTCCAAGGCCAGGTTGGACAGGACTTGGAGCAGCCTGGGATGGTGGAAGGTGCCCATGGGACTGGATGAACTTTAAGTTCCAACTCAAACCATTCCATAATTCTGGGATTCTAGCATTGGGAAAAGAGAAACAGATCCCACCCGGCCTCCTTCCCAAGCTAGGCTGGGATGTAGAGGAGGCAGCTGGAGCTGTGGGGATGCTGTGGCTCTGTGGGGCAGGGCCCTGGGGGAGCTCTGCAGTCCCTTCTCTCTGCTCTGGGGTTTATCCCAGCGATGGATGGAGGAGAATCCCATTCCCTGCTGTCCCCTGTGCCGGGAGGTGGCGCCTGGCTCCAGCACAAGGACGGTGACCTCGTGTCCTTCGACCTGCTCCATCCTCCCTGAGCTCCTTCAAATGCCTCTGCTGGCCCCTCTCCACGCTGGTGGTTGTTTCTAGCAGCAGAAGTTCCTGCTCTGCTATTCCTTTTTCCCCATAAACTTTTCCTGGCCTCGTCTGCTCGGATTTGTGCCTCGCTCCTGGACTCAGCTGTAAAAATGAAGCTCTGGGTGTGGTTAAATGAGGATTTTTGGTGCCTGTGGCATTCCAACCTCTCAGCAGGTGCAGGGAAGAAAGCAGGGCCAGCCTGGGTGACCTGGAGCAGAGACTGCTGCTGAGAGCAGATTTCTCTGCCCCCTCTGGCCACCAGGGCTCTGCCAAATCCAACCAAGGCCTGAGGCTGCTCCCACAGCCTGGGGGAAGGACAGGAGCCATTCCCAGGGGTGGGAAGGCACTGGGCACTCTGCTCTGAGGTGAAAGGGGGTCACTGGAGGGACTGGGCAGCTGGAGCTCCCTGAGCAGAGCTGTCCCAGCTGTGTTTGGCACTCCCTGTGCACCCGCGGGGCTCTTTGGCTGTGGCACGGCCACGCACTCCGAAATGAATGGCTTTGCTTTACAGTAAATCCATACACTTAACAGCTTTATTCCTCGATCAATTAATTCCTGAGAATGGCTTTCGTCATCTCCAGAGGTGCCAGAGCAGGGGTGCAAGGTAGATTTATTTCTGCAGTGGGTCCAGTGATAATTATTTCACTATTTAGAAGGGGGATGCAGCTGATTTATGGTGCTTGGCCAAACATTTTTATGTTGTGGGCTCTTCTGGATTGCTCAGCAAGTCCTCTGGGGAGGAAGGGGTTCATTTATCAGCTTGGGTCTGTCATCTGTGATCTGTGGTTTAAAAACATAAAATTTTTAATGCTGCTGGCTTCTGTGATTTCAAGTGCAGGTCACTGGGGGGGGGGCTTGAGAGTGGGACAGAAATGAGGTTTAGGGGTTGCTCTCCATTCTCTCCCTGCTCCTGACAGGAACTTGGCTCAACTTTTGTCTTAATTACCTTAATTATTTGAGATACGGGTGAAAGTCAGGGCTCTTCCCCCTCCTCCAGTGGGGATTTTATTTCCAGCTGTGGGGTGGCTTCAGCAGCCCAGGCTGCCGTGCAGATTTCTTCAGCAGAGTAGGAAATGCTCTCCTGTGGCACGGAAGGCTGCAGCTGAATTTCCTCTCTCCATTTGGCCCAGTGTAAATTGATTTTTGTTCCTTTTTCCTGCCCAGGCTGGTGCCAACGTCCCGGTTCTACCCCCTGCGCATGCACTGCATCCGTGCCCTCACCCTGCTGGCCGAGAGCACCAGGACCTTCATCCCCGTGCTGCCCTTCATCCTGGAGGTGGGTCGGGCCCTGCTGGCACCTTCTCCCTGCTAAACACACCCACTGCACCCACCAGCAGCTCCCTAAAATCCCCAGCAAGCAGCCCCAGACTTGCTGAGAAAACAGGATCCAGCTTTCCTTGAGGGTGAGTTGTGCCTGAGACCAGCTGGGAGCAGAAATGCCTTCCCAGGAGGTTGGACTGGTGCAGCTGGAGTAGGCAAAGGGCTTGCCAGGGAAATTCAGAGCTTCAGCTGGCTGCAGGAATTCCCCGAGCTCGATCCTGCTGCTGTGGTCATCTCTTGGTGGAGGCAGAGTTGTTCCCGACTGCAGACAACGGGAAATGGAAGAGAAAAAAAAACACCTCAAGAATTAAAATTATTTAGGAAGCTCTCTGTATGGACTTGAGCTTGGCATGAGGCTGGCCACTGAGGAGGAGGGACACCCGCTGCTGGAGTAAGGGCCTGAGTCAGCCAGGCTCACTCCTAATCAAGTTCTCTTGCAGCAAAGGCTTTTTGTGGTTTGGGGTTCTTGTAAAGGTCCCTTGCAAACCACATCCTCAGCCTGTGCAGTGTTTATAAACCTCCTGCTGTCTGGCCTGGGTGCTTTGCCATTCCCCTGCTTCCTTCCTCTTGCTCCTGCATGTCTGAAGCCCTTCCAGCCAGATCTTGGACAGAGCCATCTCCCCTCTGGGGTCATAGGGGTGAGGATTCCTTTTGCTTTTTAGTGCTGCAAGAGAGAGAGAGAACTCAAACCCTTCCCCCTCTCCTTGCATTCTGGCCCTGACACCTTCTCCCCAGTCTGGGTATCAGGCCCAGCCAAGTGTTGCCACTCTGCACCCTGATCACCCTCCATTGTTCTCACTCAGGCACCTGATCCCCCTCAGGTGTTCCCACTCTGCCCTGATCCCCTCAGATGTTCCCCCCAGCCCCTGGGCTCCCTCAGCAGCTGATTCCAGGTGTGGCAAGTGACCTGCCCAGGGTCCCCAGGTGGCCGTGGTGGTGCTGGGAGTAGGATCTGCATTCCTGTGCCCAGGCACAGTCCTTTAAACCCGTGTCTGACAGCTCCCAAATTTAGCAGCAGTTTCTCTGTGGACATTTTGCCATAAACCAAAAGCTTGGAGTAAGGAGTTTGAAGCTCCTTACCCAAACCATCCTGAGGCTGAGGGGTCTGAGCAGGGCCCGATTTGGGGAATGAAGGATCCCAGGACAGCATGTGCTCCATTCGATAGCAAGGTGGAAACCTGCTCTGTTCCAGCTGAATCTGAGAGCAGCTGTGGAGTTTGTGACCCTGCTCTGGGCAGGTTTGCAGAGGGCTCTGCAGGGCCTGGACTGTGGGTTCTGTGGAGCTGCTGGTGGAAGCAGTGAACCTCTGCCTTTCCCTCCTGCACCAAGCACACTCAGCCTCAGGCTGCTCCTTGTCCAGCAGACACTGAGTGTGTGTGCATTCCCAGAGGCAGGGGATTCCCAAAGTGAGCAGCTGGGTGGGCTGGTGCCGTGGCAGTGCTGTGGTGCAGAGCTGCTTTGCGCTCTGGCAGTGGCAGCTGTGGGTCCCAGCTCCCTTCTGGCTCCCCACGTGGGATCTGAGAGCTTGGGAGTGCCAGAAATCCCTCTCCTTCCTGCCTGCACTGCCCTCCTGTCCTTCCCTCTGTCTGCCAGTGGTTTTCCCTTCAGCCGCATGGCTGGCTGGTGACGTCCTGTGGCCCTCTGCTCCCTCATTATCCCCTTCCCAGCCTGCCCCGAGGATTCCTAGACAATCAACCATGCTGGGTTCAGCCTGGCTGCCAGCCCTCAGGATGGCAACCACACTTCCTGCCTGTCCCAGCCACCCTGGCACCTTCTGGCTGAACTTCCCTGCCTGCCTGGAGGCGTGGGAGGATCCCAGGGAGCCCCCCTTGCCTTTAATGTGTCTGACCTGGGGGATCAATAGCTGTGTTTGGGCCAAAGAAATAACTGTGCATAACGAGGTTTATGGCATCGATTCCCCAGGCAAGGGCTCTTTGTTTGCACAAGCCCCCATGCTTGTCCCTCCGTTCCAAATAACCTGGATTGACAAATAAAATGTAAGAAATCAATAACAGTCTCCTGCTCCTGTGGCCTGGGGGCACGGCTGTGACCTGAGCAGCCTCTCCCTGCTGCATTCCCACCCTGCTGGGGGCTGCTCATGGGCGTGCTGCTGCACAGAGGGAAGGGAAATGATTTCCTGCTCAGGAGGGCCATCTCAGAGTGTTTGGGCACAGGGAGAGAGGAGCTGAGGCTGCTGCAGAGCGTGGGCGAGCAGGACGTGCTGCTCACCCCTCTGTGGGTACCATCACATGTGCAGATCTCATCACTTGGAGCTCTTTTTTTTTAAAAATGAGATTGAAGCCTCCCTTGATGGCTGCATGGGATCCTCTGGGGGTATCTCTGGCAATCTGCCTCATACCCAGTGGTTTCAGGTCTCCCTGGGACAATTATTTCAGTGACAACAGTGGATTGGGTGTAAGCACCACTTAGCCTTGTTTTGAAACTCTTCTCACTTCAGGGACAGCTCCAAAACCCATTCCAGCTTGGAGCCTCTGACCATGAGAAAGGTGGGGCTGAGGAACAAAGCTCAGTTTCTTTTGCTCTTGCTTGTGTTGGGTTTCCTCTTCACACCACCTTTCACACCCAGCTCTCCACAGCTTCAGGTGTGCTTGGTGTTTGCTCCCTCCCTGTCCCTGGCTGGGATATTTAGGAAAGCTGAGGGGCAGGGATCAGGACTTGGGGTTTCTGGGTTGTCTTCTTGGCTTTGCCACCACCTGCGTGCCCTTGGCTGAGTTTGGTGGTTGCTTTGTGCTGTGATCTTTATGCTCTTTTTATTGTTTCCCTTGCAGGTTTTCCAACAAGTGGATTTCAACAAGAAGCCAGGACGGATGAGTTCCAAGCCCATCAACTTCGCTGTGATCCTGAAGCTCTCCAACGCCAACCTGCAGGAGAAGGCCTTCAGGGTAGGTGGGACCTGGGCCTCCAGCAGTGCTTCCCTGTGACAGCACTGTGCTCCGTGTCCCTGTCCCCAGAGGCCAGAGACACCTGTGCCAGTCTGGGGACCCTGCAGGGCTCGGGTGCTGCAGGAGATCGCAGGGTTTGGGTTGTACCCGGTCTCTTGATCCGCGTTTCTCCTGCTCAGGATGGACTCATTGACCAGCTCTATGACCTGATGCTGGAGTATCTCCATGGCCAGGCCCACAGCATTGGCTTCCCAGAGCTGGTTCTCCCCACCGTCATCCAGGTAAGGGGGCAGACCCTTCTGGTGGCGCTGTGAATGTGCACAGAGTGGGATAAAGTCATTTAAGCTAACAGGGAACTCAGGATGGTCCTCACAATGAGGGGAGAGCCATTTACCTTTGTTTAATTTTAATTTTTCCTGTGTTTTGGGGAGTTGTTGGGGTGGAACAGAGACATCACATCTAATTAGGCTGGAGGTAGGGGAAAGTGGCTCTGGAGTTTGGGAGCCAAAGTGGAGCAGAGGCTGCAGAAGTGCTCTATGGGGTTGGGATGGCGAGCTCAGGTGAGTTCTCAGGGAGTCAGAGCTTTCCTATTTGCTGTGGGGTCTTGGAGCAGAACCTGTGCTCTGAGCCCCAGCTTTTCCCTGTCCTCAGCCTCCCCGAGGTGCTCTCCACAAGATGGCAATCTTCCCTCCCAGTCTTCCCTCTCAATATTCCCTTCCCCAACCTTCTCTCCCTCCTCAGGCTCCATCACCTGGAGCCAGCACGGCTCAGTGTGAAAGTGCTGGCATGTGTTCCTCATTCCCAGCCCTCTGACTTTTAACTCAGGAGTGGTTGCTGTCACATCTTCCGTGGGGACACGAACCTCTGCTTGTCCTGGTGTGTGCCACGAGCCCCTGCACACCTTGGGGTGCTCCTGGCTGCTTGGGGAGCACTGGCTGTGCCCCACACACGCCTTGGGGTGCCCCTGGCTGCTGGGGGAGCACTGGCTGTGCCCCTCAGACACTTTGGGGAAGCAGAGCTCCGTGTCCCTGCCGGGGGCTGGCATCTGCCAGGGGCTGGCATCTGCCAGGCACACGGCTCTNGGGGGAGCACTGGCTGTGCCCCACACACGCCTTGGGGTGCCCCTGGCTGCTGGGGGAGCACTGGCTGTGCCCCTCAGACACTTTGGGGAAGCAGAGCTCCGTGTCCCTGCCGGGGGCTGGCATCTGCCAGGGGCTGGCATCTGCCAGGCACACGGCTCTTGGCTGTGTCCCCCAGCCTGGCACGGGGGCTGCCTTGGCTAATGGGAGCTGACAGCCCCTGTGTGTGCAGGCAGAGCAGCTCCTGTGCCTGTGCCTGTCCCCGCTCCCCCCTTTTGGCAGCCCAGGGCCCCGTGCTCGCAGCCAGCAGCTGTCGGAGCTGTCGGAGCCGATGTTTGGCTGGGCTGAGGAGCTGCTGACGGCCCCGTGGCTCGCAGACACAGCCCGGGACCAGGCTAGAATTCTGCAGAGGATTGATGCTCTCGGCTTCCTGCTTGGCTGCCCGCGGCCCCGTGGCGTCTGCCGGGCTGGGGCTGGCCTTGGCTTTCCAAAAGCCTTGGGGAAGGCGTGTGGGGAGAGACTTCTCTCCTGGAGAGCTTCCAGCCAGCTCCGGAGCTCCATCTGTGCCAGCCTCCCTCCCTGCTGAGCTCACGCCTCTCCCCGCGCCGTGGCAGGGCTGTTCCAGCTGGCAGGGGCTGTGGCCCTCCTCCTCCTCCTCCTCCTCCTCCTCCTCCTCCTGCTCTGGCCAGCAGCTCTGGGGGAAGCTGGGCTGAGCTTTCCCGACTCAGCTTCCCAAGTTCTCTGCCTGGAAGGCAGGAAGAACCTGGCAGATGAAAGGAGAGGAGAGCCAGTGGGGATGGGAGACACTTCAAAGCTGCTGCTGCTGCCCCAGGGCTGACCCCGTGGTGGTCACAGGGCTGGGGGCCAGGAGCCCCTTCCCTCCCTGGCAGGCAGCACAGAGCAGCCGTGGGGGCTGGAGGGGAGAAGCTGGCACTGAGGCAGGGGCTGGCAGGAGGTGCTGCCCTGCCTCGCCAGTGCCACTCCTGCTGCTGCTCCCTCTGCCCCAGGGAAATGTTCCCTGCTGTCACTGGGGGACTGGGCTGGGGTTGGCTTCCCTGCATCACTTCCAGTAAGAGGAGCTGGGGTTTTGCTCTGTGGTCTCTGCTGGGAGAAACCTTTGGTGTTGCAGGCTGGCAGCGGGACAGAATCAACCCCAGTAATGACAGGGCTGCGGTGCGAGGCCTTCATGCCATATCCACACACACGTTGGGGTTCTGATTGCTTTTATTCTGCAAAGATACCATTTTTCCATTTGCCAGAGTAGGGAAAAGCACATACACACAGCAATTTTTTTTTCCCCCTCTCTATCCTTTATCTTCTTTTACCTCCCTGGTCGTGTCCATGCCTCCACACTGGGATCTCATGAGGTTTCATTAATATCTGTGGCAGATAGGGGTGGGGAGCAGGCATGGAGCAGGGGCTGTGTGAGGGAGCACACAGCTCCAAACTGCGCTGGCAGAGCCCAGGATTTTGCAGGATTTCTGGTGACACTTCTGCAGGGGAAGAAAAATGATAATGTATGTGGCAGCGGATGGAATGGATCTGGGGCTGCAGCTGGGGGGATCAAGTGAGATAAATCGAATGACAAATGCATCTCTCAGTGGAGATAAATATGCAGCACCTATAAAAAATAAATATTTTAGGAAGGGGGGGTGAGGGCAGGACAGGCTTCAGCAACAGAAGAATTGTTGTGCTGATGGTTTCTTTGTGCCTTGGGGGAGGCAGGGACGGTCTGGGAGTGAATTCCCATTTTTCTCAGCTGGTGCTGCGATGGCAGCTGGGATGTGCTGGCGGGAGAGGACCAGGGAAGCCCCTGCTGCTCCTGAGTGGGGAGATCCTGCAGCAAACACCCCTTGGGGAGCAGGGAGGGGCTGGCTGGCACTGCCACCCCTTGGTTGACAGCAGCACCTCCCCACCTGGCATTTACAGGAGGAGAACATCTCCTTCCTTCCCCCAGCTCTGTCTTCCAAAGCACAACCTTGGCCATGGGTGGAGGAGGCAGTAATGGATTTGCTGCCTGGAAATCCTTTATCTCCCTCCTGATAGCATCTCCTGGTCCCACTGAGAGAAAGCTTCCATCATGGTTAACCATTTTCTCCTGCTTTATTGGGTCTCTCTCTAAATCAAATGTCTGTGCAGTGTTTGTGTGTTTATTTATGGCTCCAGCAAAGAGCTGGGCCTGCAGGATTCAGACAGCACTCCTGGAGCTGGGAGAGCTGTTTGCAGGCAGGGGAGTCTGGAATTCATGGGGAACCATGAATCAGCCTGGACACCCCCATCTTTCTCCCTGTCACCAAGAGCATCCAGTGCTGCCTCAGTTCTTGGCTTGGGGGTGTCACAGCAGGCTGGTGGTGCTGGAGAGTTTAATTTTGTCATTTTGGGTGTGGGTTTGAGGCCTGCGAAGGTCGGGGGTGCAGCTGGAATTGGGTTGGTGGGGTCAGACCTCACCCCGCTGACTTCATCTGACCCTGGAGCAGCACCAGCCTTCCCCACTGAACCCAAGCCCCCCATTCCCTGTCCATAGACACCTCCACACCGATTTTAAGTCTCTTCTCAACCCCTGCTTTCAGTCCCAGCCATCGTTCCCACCCACGGCCCCCTGTATGGCATATTCCCATCCCAATCTCAGTTGAGGTTCCAGCCTTAACTCCCAGACACCTTCCCTGCTTCCAGGTCTGCCTTCCCTGTGCTCCTGGCCACGGAGCATCCCCCCACATGCCTGCACAGTCCCTGCTGCTCTGTGCAGCTCCACACTGCTCTGTGTGTCTGTCTGAGAGCAGCAGACACAGCAGCTGTAGCTGCACTGGCAGCTGAGGCCCCGGGAGCACAGAGCTTGTCCTGCACTGCTCCATCTGTCCCAGGGGGTGTTCTGGGGCATCCTCCCAGCGCAGGGAATCTGCAGCCTGGGCTGACTGGGGGGACAGAGCCGTGGATGTGTTCAGGGTGCTGCTGGGCTCAGGCTGGGCGATGCTCTCTCACCACTGGCTGCTCCTGGGAGCCCCCGCTCTGCTCTCATTCTCCTTCTCCTGCTCCCAGCTGAAATCCTTCCTGAAGGACTGCAAGGTGGCCAACTACTGCAGGCCCATCCGGCAGCTGCTGGAGAAGGTGCAGGAGAACTCGGCCCACATCTGCAGCAGGAGGCAACGAGCGGCGTTCGGCGTGGCCAGCACTGCTGCTGTGGTGAGCTGGGGACAGCCTGGGGAACATCCTGGGGACAGGGGAGAGCCTGAGGGACAGGGGAGAGCCTGGGAAACATGGAGACATGACAGAGCCTGGGGCTCCTCTGGGAATACAGGGACAGCCTGGGGCTCCTCTATCCCTCCTGGAGACACCATCAGGCTCTGGGCGTGGGGACAGGCAGGGAGAGCAGTCTCTGTGGTTTATTGGAAAGCCTGGATTTGTGCAGCCCTGGAAGCTCCACCCTTGTCAGGAGCTGAGGGCAGGGGCTGCAGGGCACGAGCTGCTGGGAGCTGGCACCTCTGCAGGGCCCAGCAGAGATGTTGGGGAGCAGGGCTGGCTGCAGTGACTCAGCAGGCTCTGGGAATGCCAGCCCTGGCTGCAGGAGGCACTGGGCACTGCTGGGAGCACCCACCCACTGCAGGGGCAGAGATCCCAACCTCCCAGGCTCTCCTGGGGCACAGGATAAATAAAACAGGGTTTTCATCAACCCTGCCCCTGCCTGCTCTTCCCAGCAGCTCTGGCTGCAGGCCCTGGGGGAAGAACCTGAGGATTATTTTGGCTTCTTGCTGCCTGGGTGTCTCCTGGGTGGCCGAGCAGCTGGAATCGGGGCAGCTCCCTCCTTTGGGGGCTCAGCTCCCCCAGGAGCATCTGAGTTGAGATCTGCTGAGGAATATCTGAGCTGCTGCTGTGTTCTGTGGGGTCATGCAGAGCTTCCTGGGCTCTGTGGTGATCCAGGGAGCAGGTGCAGTTCTGGGAGGGAGTTTTTAGCTGAAGGGATGTTGTCAGGTGACGAATACAGGCCACCATATAGAGATAATTCGGGGCTCTGCCATAAGCTGAAGCCTCCTGTGAACCCCCAGAGGTGCTGCTTTGTGGGGGCTGCCCCTCAGTGCCTTGGGCACCACAGGATTGCATTTTCCAGTTCCCCACTTCAGCTTTTGGCTCCCTGTTTTCCCTGCAGTGCCCAGGCCTGAGGAGAGTTCTCAGTCCCACCACTCCTGACTCAGCAGCTGCTTAAATAACTGAGGCTAAATTCATTTACTCCTGCTTGCCTCCGAGTCCTGCTTGCAAATTTCTGCCCAGGAGCTGAGAAAATGTGGTTTGGGAAAGGGTCTTCACCTTGTGCCCTTGACTCCCTGTGTTTATTGGAAAACTGCCTAGAAAAGCTTTAAATTTGTGCCGTTTTCTCCACAGGAACAGTGGGAGAAGCAGGTGAAGGAGGAGGGGACACCCCTGACCAAATATTACACTCAGTGGAAGAAGCTGAGAGAGAAGGAGATCCAGCTGGAAATCAGTGGCAAGGAAAGAGTGAGTGCCAAATCCTGAATTGGAGATCAGAGCCACATCCTGGTGACAGCCAGCATGGTGCTGGGACTTGGTGTGGCCGTGGGTGCCCAGGCTGTCATTTCCCACATCTCCTGGCCCAGGGAATGCCCCGGGGCTTGGAGCTGGTGCAGGGAGAGCCCTGGGCAGGCTCAGGGGCAGGGCAGCAACTCAAAGCATCCCTGAACACACAGGGAGGGCTCCCAGGCAGCCCCCAGAGCCTGGCACAGCCCTGGCACAGCAGGCGGGGCTCAGCAGGGCAGCCCTGCAGGGGGACAGAGGGCACAGCAAGGGCAAAAAGCACCTGGGAAAGTGCACGGGGCAATGGGGACAGGGAATGGGGACAGGGACAGCACATAGTGGGGCCAAGCTCCTGCCCCAGACTGGCCCTGCTGCTGTAGCAGCTCTCGGCAGAGAGAGGCAGATTTGGGCTTTGCTCTGTTCAGAGGCAGATTTGGGCTTTGCTCTGTTCAGAGGCAGATTTGGGCTTTGCTCTGTTCAGAGGCAGATTTGGGCTTTATTCAGAGGCAGATTTGGGGTTTTCTCTGTTCAGAGGCAGATTTGGGGTTGCTCTGTTCAGAGGCAGATTTGGGCTTTGCTCTGTTCAGAGGCAGATTTGGGCTTTGCTCTGTTCAGTACAGAGAGGCAGATTTGGGCTTTGCTGTCCAAGAGGCTGCCTGGCAGCTCTGCTGGTGAATGGGGCTGTTGTGTGGCTCGGTGGGGACTGGTGGCTTAATGATGCAGCTTTGTGAGCCCCAGCAGGAGAGGGAACACCATGAGGCCCATTAGGGCTGGGAAAATCCATGTCCCATTAGCAGCCATTGGGGGGAAAAAAGGTAATAACAGGGAAAAAAAGAAACCCAGCCTGGCTGGGAGCTGCAGCTTGCCTTATACAACAGCTCTGACCCTTTCTGCCCATTCCATTTGCTTTTCCCAATGGTTTTTAATGGGATGGGGACTAATCAGCTTGGTGAAACCCAGCAGATAGGAACCCTCTAGCTGGGGATTAAAAGGCTGGCCCCCAAATTAGCTAATTAGTGCTTGTGTGTGATGAACACGGGGGCTGGGGGCTGTGTCAGTGCAAATCTCAGTCCTTTGGGATCGCTCCACAGCAGGTTTGGGGTTATTTTGAGGGGCCCGTGCTGAGGGTCCTGTGGGGGCTCAGAAGGGTGGAGGTGGCACAGCTCGTCCTGCACCAGGTCCCAGCTTGTGCTGATGTCCCCCAAGCTGCCTTTGGGAATGGGGATTTTTCCTGGACACTGTGGGTATGCAGAATCCACAGTGGAAGGTCCTTGCCCTGGAACTGGAGGAGCTTTGGGGTCCTGTTTAGGGTCCTTTCCTGCCCAGAGCACTCTGGGATCCTGTACCAGGTGCCAGCCATGGGCTCAGCTGAGGGCAGCACAGCCTCTGATCACTGCCCCTGCTGCATTTTGCTTTCCAAATCTCTTCTGTTTTTAAAGCCAGCCGTGTGCTGCTCCCCAGTACAGCCAGGGAGGAGCAGGGGCCTCTCACAGTGGCAGAAAGAGAAGATGATGATTTAAAACGAGACCCCTGCAAATGGTGGTGGGTGATTTGTTCCCTCTGCCCATCCTGGGATTGCTGGCAAGTGCTCAGCTCCAGGATCAATGGGACCCAGCTGGGGACCATAACCCTGGAACAGGCCAGGAGAAATGGCTGGAATTGGCTGCAGGAGCAAATGCAGAGCTCCCTGTCCCTGCTGCCTTCCCCTCAGCCCCGTGCTACCTCTGCTTTTGCACCCAGGCTGATCCGTGGGGAGCGTGGCTGTGCTCAGGCAGGGGGACCTTTTGGGGTGGTCTGAGGGGTGGCAGGGAGAGCAGAGGAGGGCTGAGCGTTCCCAAGCAAGCCCTAATGTGTGCTAATGCCTGAGTGCTTCCCAGGAGGGGTGTGCAGCCAGGCAGGGCAGGGGCAGCTGATGCTCAGAGAGCACTCGGGATTTCATTTGCATTCTGATTATCTTTGCCCTGCTGGCCTGAGCCCTTGCAAGTAAATCCTCCCCCCTAATCCCCCTCCGGAGAGGTGTAAAGAGCACGGAGGTGGTGTCAATTGAGAGGACTTAATGGCATTGATATTGGCTGTCTGCTCCAGGGGCTCTTGGCCCATTGATCTCCATCAGGGCAGGGGATGCAGGCAGACCTTGAGCATCCTCAGAATATGAAATCCTGAAATGTGCACCCAGAACCAGGGAGAGGCTGGGGACCTGCTGCTCCAGAAATCCCAGAGCCAAGATCTCCTGCACCCCTGTCCCTGCTGAGGCTGCAGCAGTGGATGTTCCATTAGCTAAAGTCGTTTATTAGGGGGAGATCAATGCAGCAGCAGAGCTCTGTGTGTCTCGCTCACCCCTGGGACCCCCTCACAAATCCGTGGCTGGCTGCAGACAGACCCGGCTGGGCAAAGCCAAGTTCCTGCCTTCAAAGGCAGCCTTTGACATTTAAAAAGCACAAATGAGGGCAGTTCTTACTTGGGTTTGTTTTCTTTCCAGCTCGAAGACTTGAACTTCCCAGAAATCAAGCGCAGGAAGCAGGATGAGAGAAAGGAGGAGGATAAGAAGGAATTCAAGGATCTCTTTGAGCTGGACAGTGACTCTGAGGAGGAGAATGGTGGATTCTCTGTGAAAGGTACAGGGCTGGGCTTGCCTCCTCCTTGCCCACAATCCCATTTTCCTTGCCCACAATCCCATTTCCCTTGTCCACAATCCCATTTTCCTCGTCCCCAATCTCATTTTCCTTGTCCAGAATTCCATGTGGTGGGGTCAGTTTGGCCCTGCCCTGAAGGGTTTCATGCTGGCCATGCTGGGTTCTAAAGATGCCCTGATCAGGAGGGAGAGCACAGGATACAGTGGCACTGGAGGTGTTGGGGATACTTTTATCTTTCTCTCCCTCCCAGTCCAGCTCTTTTTAAAGCCTCAGCCCTGTGTTTCTTTTCCTGGGCATCCCCTCCTCCCCTTGGCACCTTCCTTTTGTCACCCAGGGGCTGCTTGGCTGAGCAGAGCCCTGGGCAGGTTCTGTGCATGGCACCAGCACAGGATCTTTGATCCTGTCCTTGCTGCCCTTCTGATTTATTGATTTTACCCTGACTGGTGCTCCCGACAAGCCCAGAAATCCTGGAGAGCAGGGGTGATGTCACCTGGGCTGTGACCACGAGAGGGCCACAGTAAATTGTGCAACCTGCCTGGGGAGTTCAGCACAGTTTGGGGATGGGTCTGGGTGCTCCTTCTGTCATTTTGGGATGTTTGGGGTGTCCCGGGGAGCTTCCTGCTCCTGCTGCAGGGATTTCAGCAGCATCACAGCCCCAGAATCCTGCTGGGGAGCAGGAAAGGTGCTGGAAGCAGGGAATTCCATCACGTCAGGGTGAGCTTTCCCCTGGAATGGGGAATGTTTGCCAGGCAGGAAAAGAATCCCTGGCTGGGGTCTCTGTGAGGGCTGAAGAGGGGAGAGAATCCAGTCTGGGGATCTCTGAGCAGGAAGGAGCCAGCAGCTGGGGAGGTGCCTGCACTGCTGTGTTTCCCTGCTGGATTTCTGGCACAGAGGGAAAGCTGGGAATCAGGAATGGCTCAGGAAGAGGCGCTGGGCCCCTGGAGCAAAGGGAGGTGGCTTGTGGAGGGGGGATATTTGTGAGAAATGTGGAGAAATCTCCCCTTTCGTGTGCCTGGCACTCCTGAGCCCCTCACATGTGCTGCTGTTCGTGCTCCTCTCCCACCCTGACAAACCCTTCCAGGGAAAGGCAGAGCCAGGCTGGCCTCAGATGACAGCTCCGAAGCCAGCAGCAAGGAGTTCGGGGAGGAGGACGATGATGAAGAAGGAAATTACGAAGTGGAGGAGGATGAGGAGGAACTGGAAGAGAACAGCGAGTCAGAGGGTGAGCGGGGAATTCCTGCCAGCATTTTTCTGTCCTGGGAGGGCGTCAGGAGGGGCTCCACACCCTGGAGGGCAGAGCTGGTAGCTCGGAGCTGCAGAGAGCAAAGGGTGAAGGTGTTCCCAGGCCCCCCAGCCCCTTTCATCTCTTCTGGAGCCTCCTGCAGCCCAAGGGGGCTCAGGAGCCCTGCCTGGAGCAGACAGCTCCCTGAGGCTCTCTGCAGGTGACACAGGTGACACACCTTTCATCTGAGCCCTGCCTGGGGTAACCCCTTCTTTGCCGGGGAGCTGCCCAAGCCCTGCCTTCACTGGGCTCTCTGCAGTGGGAAATGCGTGCCCAGACCCTGCCGGAAGCACTGCCTGTCCCGTGCCCCCACATTTCCCTTCGTGTTCCAGCCTCAGGTGGGGCCCTTTGGGCTCCTGTGCCTCCCCCGGGCGCCGCCGCTGTGCCCACCCCTGCAGGGCTCTCTGCACGGATTAATGAGTGCCTGCCATTAATTAGTACGAGCTCTGGGACTCCCCTGGCAGGCACGCAGGGTCGTTGACCTCTCCCTTTCCCCGCAGAGGAAGGAGCCCAGGATTCCCAGGAGAGGAGGAGCTGCCCCCGGGGGCTGTCCCGCTCTGACCTGGAGCAGCTGGCCCAGGGAGGGGATGACGTGGTGCAGGACCTGGAGATTTCTGACGAGGACTGAGCAGCTCCAGCCCCTGTGCAGCCCCAGCCCGCCCGGTCTGCAGCACCTGGAGCTGCTGTCAGAGCCAGAAACAAGGTGGGAGCAGCCCCAGGTGCCACCCAGGACCTGCTCGCCCACACAGCTTGGACTTTCCAGCTCAGCTTGGACTTTTCAGCTCTACCATTTCTGGTTTTGGTACCAGATATTTTATCAATAAAACTGTGGCCAAGTCAAGGCCAGTAAAAACTGTTCAGCAGAGGGAATAAAAGCCCCTCATTAAAATCTGCTGCCCTCAGTAGCACAGGGTTTATTTTCCAGCTCCTGCTAAGGGAGCTGAGCAAGGGAAGGATGAGGTTTTTTTCCAAGGTTCCTCCTTTCTGCCCCACCAACCACCCCAGCTTTAGCTCTGGGGCCCTCACCAAACCCTCCCTGGTGTCCAAAAAGGGAGTGCCCAGAGAGTTTCAGAACTTCCATGGAAGCCTTGATCAGTTCAAGCTGTTCTAAGTGTGCTGCAGAAGGAAACTTAAAAGTTTCTTGAGTTGAGGACATTGGACAGGCATGAAGAAATAAGGAAAGGCAAAACTGGTCATGTGGGAAACTGCCCAGGTGAGAACTGCATCACCTTCACTGTAAAGAGAAGGTTTTCACTTTGTAAAAGATTTTAACTTACCTGTTGTCCCCAGAGAGAAGGAATTCCCTTTTTCTCCTGGCTCTGACTTAGCTGGGCAAGGTGCCAGCTGGGCACCAGCCCTGGGATTGGATTCCAGGCAGGAACCACCTGGCCCACGTGGGCACCAGGAAAGGAAGGACAGAGACGGCTTGGGTAAAGCCAGGTACCATTTGTAAATTAAGTGTTTTTCTTTTTTATTTAAATTGATTGCTGGAAAGCATTTTTATCGTGACGTGATGGATAATGATTTTTTTTTTCCTTTTTTTACAATATAAAGAAGCTAAAGTACCACCAAAGCTATTCTGTAAGAAAAACGGCAGCACGTGCAACGTTTAAACAAAAACCAAAAAACAACCCCCCCCCAAAAAAAAAACCAAAAAAAGGCAAAAAAAAACCAAAAAAAAACAAAAAAGAAAAAAACAAAA
>VWZN01011605.1:159804-171391 GCA_013396955.1 Regulus satrapa | reverse complement strand
CATATTGATTCTCTGACGTCTTGCATGGAAAGTGCTCATGGCAGATATTTCCTTTCCATGTAAACTTGTGTTTATGTATCTGCAAGTGACAATGAATTTGAGAATTGCTGAGAATTTACAAACTTAACACCTACACATACTAAAACAGCATGATCATATATGATCCTTATTCCCAAAGGAATCAAAGTCACAAAATACTTTTGTTTTTGTTTTTGTTTTTTGTTTGGTTAGTTTGTTTTGTTTTGATTTGTTTTGTTTTTAATGGGATAGCAACTGTTTCTGGAAGATACAAGCCTATATGTGTTAGAAATTAAAATTCATGTAGATCATGGATCTACTAATTTTGTTAAAATAAAGGTTATATGATTGGACCATTCATGCTGTCATTGACTAAATGATAAATGCATTTTGGAAACCATCTGAACACTCAATATGCCACAAAGCAATAAATGCACATAAATTTACATATCCAACATCCCAAATTAATAGTCATAACAGAAATCTGGAAAATGACATACAAATATATGACAAGTAAGCATGCTCTTTGGAGGATTTGAAACAATTCCTAGGCATTTTTATTTCTGTGTTAGGACTGAATGAAAATCCTTTGGTGTAATCACATTAAAACATCTTTGCACTTTAATGATGATTATTTTTCACACAGAATTTGAGACTCCAAGAATGATGGAAGATCTAGATTTGTCTTGAGTCAGCTATATAATTTGTACCTTTTGGTCTTTCTCTAATAATAAACAGTCTCTGACATATTTTCTGTGCTGAAAAATATGAGAAAGAGAAAATAAATACAGTAAAGAGTAAAGGACAGGCTCTTGGTGTATTCTTTGAAGAACTGTTGTATATCTAAAACTAAATGTTATTTTCTTACAAGGTCTTTGCAGTCTCCATTAATCATTTCTTTAGCTAAATCTGCCTGTTAGCATATTTCTAGCTGCCATTGCATGCTTGGAGCAGTTTCTTTAAGTAGACGATGCATTTGTTTTTGACAGAGGTTGGCCTTAAAACAAAATCATCCATTCAAATCAATAACCGTCATGTAACAATTGTTGACTAAGCCAATACCTTCTCCTTCAGAAGAAAAATCCAGTGGGAATGCAGTATAATTTTAAATTTGCTTTTATATCAGGATTCATTTTTGTAATTCTGTTCTGTCTCTCTCCACCTTGTGGTTGTTTTGTAAGCTTGCAGTCAATTATTTCTGGGCTTAAGCTTAATGCCATTGTTTCCCTCTGTATAAACAAAACATTTAAGGATGTTATATTTTTTGCATTCAGTTATCTACCTGATAGCTTTTAAAGATGAAATTTATATTTGAAAAATTTATTTTAGTTGAATAACTTTTCCTGTCTTGCCCAGGAAAGGACAACTGTGGGTTACAACATGCTTAGAGCTTTCCATATCACATTAGATATATTTTCTTTATGACTTCTTCTTTAGGCCTCAGCCAAAAGCACCTTAAAAACATGATGGATTACCAGAAAGCAGATTTCAAGGGATTTTCTAAGCATTAACTTCTGTAATATTTAAAAAGAGCAGGGGAAAAAAAAGATTTTCTAATCAAATACAGAAGATTGTTCCCTCTCCCCTTTTCACAAAAGCTGTGCTTAATTTTAAAGCTGAGTGTCTAGTGACAGCATAGTTTGAAGTACTTTATCTACCTCTGTAGCTCAGAGAGAGCTCATACTGGTAGTCAGTAATCTGAATATTGGCAAAGCCAACTGGTTCATCACCTAGATCACAGCTAACACTGGAAACAGCAGCATGTCCTTAATCCCACCTACAAATGCAAGTGTTACTTTTTCATCTTGAAGCAGGACTTTGTCTTCAGTTGGGATTCACATTTCCTTTGGGAAGGAAAACACAGACCTAGAGGCCCTTCAATCTAATCAATACTGAATATTAAAGTATTCACAAAGTGGAACATCTGGTCATTTTTGTCTCCCAAATGAACCCATCAAACATTATAATCACATTCATTCTGTCTTCTGGGCCAAATGAATGTGCATCGGTCCCATGTAAAGTGGAATGATTTAAGCTTAAGGGGAAGAAAAAAAAAAAGCAAAACCACTTCCTTTCCCAAGATTTCATCTCTGTGTCTCTGTGTGACCATTAAGGAACACACATCCACAGGATGCATGCATTCCAGGATCAGAACAGCTAACTCACATAGCACACACGTTTTCCACGTGTCTCTAAACAAAAGCTGACCAAGTAAGAGATAGGATGTTCCTGGCTTTGATTTTTCTGGAATCAAGCTACACTGAATATTCTCTGAGAAAGCAAACAGAAACAAGCCCTGCTCATGACATAGGCAAAAATTTAAATTATTAACTAGGATGTGGCTGAAACATGAATTAGATCTGGAACTTCTCAGGCTTACCATGTTTCAGGTCAGGTGAGGAGGTGGTTTTTAAGAGCAAACATCCTCTGAGCATCTGCAGTAACAAATAGCAACAGCCATCTAGTTCAACACTTTATTGTACGCTATTGTGCAAGATACTCAATCAGTACAGGGGTTTTTTTTCCCCTCAGTTAGAATCTCCTGAACTTCTTCCTATGGCTGTAATTTGTGGCTGTTTTTCTTCCTAAATAAAAGCTTTACAAAGCTATCAGTCATGCAGGTTTTCTGGCAGGTGAATCATTGATAACTCATTTTGATGAAAGAGACCACTGCTGTGAGACAGCCCTACAATGATTTCCAAAGGACCATTTGGTAATAAATATTCAACAATTTGTACTGTTTAGTTCTGAGTCATGTCCCAGTACCCATCAATGGCTGGATGTGTCCACTGTCCATACATAATATTCCCTTTCACCATCATTTAATGACATCAAAATCATGCATTGCACCATCTTGAAACAGAACACTAGCAGATTTTTAAAGTGACCTTGTAAACTCTAAGATTAAACTTCAGCCTTGTAAGTCCATAAACTATCTTTAAATGCTTATTAAAGATTATAAATTATATTTCTACTTCAGTGGAGCCGCTCTCATTTACAATGTAAGATGATTTGGTTCATTATTTGCAAATTCAGGTGATGTAGAATGGAAAGTTGTGTGGAAAAATGTCAATGGTAACAGACAGCATACTCTTTAAAAGATAAAAATGATAGTTTGGAGACATTTCCAAACCTGACCTCACAGTGAGTTATTAAATTTAAAGGATTTATAATCTAGTGATATGTTAGGGGGTTTTATCAGGTAGATTATTACAATTCTTGTCAATTTGATTCTGTATTTTTTTTTCTAAGTAACAGACACATGGAAATTATGCTTATAACAAATATATGCAGTATATGAAATAACAAAACTTTTTAACAAGTGTTTCAAGTGTTTCACACACAATTTCTATGTGTTCAAATCAACTCATGATTTCTGAGAAAGAGATAAAAAGGAAAGAAAAGAATGTTTTTCAATGCCTTTCTCTCTTTAAACAAGCCCACACAGACAGAGGAATGCAACTTTTGACTGCCAGACACTTCAATAAATGCCAATGCTGATGAGATGATAATACCAGAGTGCCAGTGCAAGTTTGGCATCAGGAAGGTGACAGAGAAGAAGATGAGGTCATAGGTACTACAACCAAGTAAATCTTAGTAGAAAGCAGTGAACTTTTCCCTCGACTTTCTTTCTTTTTCCTTTTTATGATGTGATAGAAAAATTATAAGTTTCTTCAAATGAAAATGTCAGCCTGAAGAGCAGAAAGGAGTGAGGATAACAAAATAGGTGTCAAAGCTGACAGCAAAAGGAGTAAGAACAAAATTATTTTGAATGTCTTTGATACTGAAATTATTATTAGTTATGCTGATTAGTTATGCTCTTATTTACACTCTCAGAAGCACCACTAATATTAATAGCATGATGCACCCAAACTTAGAAAATAACATAAACTGGAGTAAAAGTGATTCAATATAACAAGGATTTATATTTTGCCAGATTTAAAAAGGAATTATTAGATGTCCAAAATCTGAACTGGATAACATTCCTATTAATAGGCTAAACAAAATAATTTGCTTGACTANTTTTCTTTAATGAACCTCACTGCTCCCTAAAACTTCACAGTGAATAAAGTAATCCAGTAAATAAAAAATGTTGGATTGTTGGATTGACTGGATTGATTTTCCTTAAATTTAACCTAATGAAAGTTAAGCTACTTATCTGGGATAGTTGACAAGACTCCACCTGTAGACATTCAGGGAGAGAGGCACCCCCAGAAAGAAATTTATCAACTGCTAAGATTGTGTCTGAGATACCTAGGACAAGATGGCCTTAGGACATACTTGGCAATTGAGAAAGCCTGCACAAATCTCTTAGGTGTGATACCTGATATCTGAATGGTTAATGTTTCTTAAGTTGTATCTTACCCTAAGATGCCCAAGGGGTTTTGAGCAGTAAGGGACTGTGGAGGTTTAATACTGACTAAACACAGAGTTCTGTTGAATCAAAAAGGTGAATCATTCACTATGGATGTATAAAAATAATTAGTATAATTTTATAAAGAATAGCTATACATGACATGAGAGCTTCCTAATATTCCTATATTTAGAAGACTCTTATTTCAGGCCCTCTTATGCATTTAGTATATATCAGTTATTAGTTGTAGACACCAGAAATCACAATGTTTTCTTTGCAGGGAGTCCTCATTGCCTGTAGGTTTTTGACAGATAAAATATTTTTCATCGAAAAGACAGCTACTATGCTTCAATAGGATTTGCGGAGTGGAAGAATAGAATCACGGAAAAATTTTGTTTGGAAACGACCCTTAAGTTAATGGGGTCCATTAACCTAACTCTCCGAAGTCCAAACTAATCCATTTCCCTAGATACCTCCAGAGATGGTGAGCCAAATATGGCTATTGAGATAATAAAGAAGATTATAGCCTAGAAATGGTTTATAGTCTTCTCTGGAACTTCATTAACTCTGTTTCATGTGGGTTGCAGCTCAACTGCAGGTCCAGTACAGCCTATGAGAAGAAAACTGTGCTGAACTCTCTTATACACATCCTCCATCCTATGCAGGGCTTCACATGGCCCTAAAATTTCTTCATAAAATGTCTTTATTTCCAAAACGCTATGCTGCAAATAGAACTAATATAATGAAATTATATTTTGGCATATCTCAGGAGACAGGGTGTGGAAGAGATGCATCCAGTCTGTTTAAGTTGACTGTGATGGCTGAAGTTACATATTTAAGAGCTGATGATTATTGTGTCTTTAGTCTGAGAAACCTTATCCTAGTGAGAAATCATATTTCTCACAGATAGGCTCTGACATGTGGCTGTCTCTATGTATTCTAATTACTTAATGTGCTCAAAATTTTTGCATTTCTAAGGTAAAGTTACTGAAAATGGAGATCTGGTATCGCCTGAAGCAATATGATTTTTTGTGTGAAATAAACAGAAAGGAAATAAAATGGTAGCACTCATCATGTTCACCAACATTTTTGAAACTCTTAAAGGGAGTAGCTAACTAATGAGCTCTGAAAACTTTTGAAGAAACCTTAAATAAAGAAAGAAAATTAAGTAGCTAGGTAGATTGAATTTAAAAAAAACAAGTTATCTTATATCAAGTCTTCCAAGTAGAGTTTTTTTAATTTATTTCTGATCCCTAATATTTAATATAATCACAATCAAATTATAAAATGCCTTCATTGCTAGAGCAAATTATGTCCTTGTAGAAAGAAAGTCATTCATGCAGCCATCACAAAGCAAATAATCAAAAACTAAGATCCAGAACAATCAGTAACTTTGGCATTACATTAATATAAAGTTATAGGACAAAATATTTCTGGATACCAGGAATTGAGGGACATCTGGCTTATGAGAGTATCCATTAACAACTATTCCATATAAAGAAAGAAACAGACTCCCCCAGCAGAGAGAAGAAAAATACTAAACTAAATATCTAGATGCAGAAACTTTAAGAAATGGGAGATAAGAGAAACAATACCAAATCCCAGAGCTCACAAATAAGTAAACATCCCACTGGAGCATAGTCTCAGAGGCTGATAATATTGAGGATACAAGATCATCATGGCTCTTACCAGCAAGTTTAAAAATGTGGAATATTCAGAGGAAACTGAGACCATGGACCTTTCCATGTGAGGATTAAGGAAGGGGGCAAAGGTAGGGAAATCAAAAGACCAAAGTGAATAGGAAAATCTATTTAAAGTGGGTGTGGGATAATGGAAAGGACAGGATAAAAGAGGCCAGGTTCATTAAAGCAGAATCTTGGCCCATATGTCCATCTGGTTGTGGTGGTTTGACCCTGACTTAATACCAAGTGCTGACAAAAGCTTTTCTGTTGTGCTCCTCCTCAGCTGGTCAGGGGACAGAAAATATAACAAGTGGCTCATGAGATGAGATAAAGGACAGGGAGAGGTCACTCACCAATTATTGTCATGGGTATAACAGACTGGACTTGGGGAAATAAATTCATTTTATTGCCAGTTAAAGTGGAGTGAGATAATGGGAAATACAATTTCCCCCCACTCCTCCCTCCTTCCCAGGCTCAACTTCATTCCAAATTTCTTTACCTCCTTTCCCTCAGTGGCACAGGGGGACGTGGAATGGGTGTTGTGGTCAGTTCAGCACATACTGTCTCTGCCACTCCTTCCTCCTCAGAGGAAGGACTCCTCACACTCTTCCTCTGTGGTCCCTCCCACAAGAGACAGCCTTCTATAAAACTCTCCAGTCTGAGTCCGCCCCAGGGGCTGCAGTTCCTGACAAACAGCTCCAGCATTTATTTGCCTCCAGTGGGGTCAAAAGTAAAATCTGCTCCAGAATGGACTTCCTGCCAGAAAATCTGCTCCAGAATGGACTTCCCAGAGGTTCACAGGCTCCTTTGGGCATGCATGTCTGTTTAGGCATTTTTCCTGGACATGCCCAGAGAGCCAGGGCCCAAGAGCCACTCAGATACGTTCATGAGTTGTGAAAGCAAAGGCATCTGTATGCTTGCAAACAAGCTCCAAGCCACATCACCTGAAGAGGAGCTTCAGGATCAGCCCTGAAGCTGTTCACAGTGATGAGATGGCTGCTGGGGCATTTATGGCTTCCAGCAAAGGCATTGCTCACTCCGTTGATTGGTGTGCCTGGATACATGTGTACTTGTGTATTGTGTATCTGCATCTGTACAATGTGTACTTAGCCTTCTGCTGGCACGCCTGCAGGTGGGAGCAGGAGAAAACAAACAAGAAAGGAGTCCTCCAAATTCATCTTCCTTTACCAATTAGGAAACAGAATGTTGTTTTAATACAGTGTTCAGAGTATGCAATAGTTTATGAAAGATACTATGTGCTCTGCCTGTTAATGTTATATAAAAAATTTACTAGTGGATTTTTACATTTAAACACAGATTACTTTTAAAATCTAGGTTTGGAAATGTTAATTATAGACACAGACTTAAACCAGTCAATATTAAAGTAAATTAGATTAATTCATATTATATACTCAAAGAAGCAGACAAAATCTAGGAGACATTGGTGATTAAAAACACATGAAAAAGAGGTGAATTCCCTAAAGAATGAGGAAGGACACACACTTCACCTATTTTTAAAAATCAGGTAGGTGGTAGGACCTAGGTACATCAGTTTAGCCTCAAAACCAGAAATATTCTGGAACAACTTGTTAATTAGTTTGGATGCACCCTGTGGACAAGGTGCTGGGAATAGCTGACACGGATTTGTCAAGGGAAAAAAAGTCATATGAAATCAATCCAAACTCTTCTTGTGGCAGGGTAATTGCCTAGTGGACAAGGGAGAAACTAAAGATTTGATATATCTTGACATTAGTAAGCATTTTCACACAGTCTCATTTGGCACTGTCATACACAAATCCCAGAGAAACACAGCCCAGCAGAAATTGTCACATAAAGGGTGCAGAAGAGTTTGAAAAGCTGAAATCTGTCACTGCCTGATGGAGAACATCAGATCAGGAAAATTTTCCAGTAAAATTAACCAATATAATTAACAACAATGTAAAACCAATTAGAAAATGACTACCAGAAGCTGGTATTAGTATAATTATTAGATTGAATAATTAATTAATTGATACCACAAGGAAGAATTTCTAGGGAGCTTACTGAATCTTTGTCATTAGAGGCATTTTAGAGTGAGTTAGACTATTGTGTGTTGGGGATAGGTTTTCTTAAGTACAGTGGATGAATGTGACTAGACAGAGGTTTGATACTCCCTGGGCCTTGATGATGTCTTCACTACATTGTTTCTCCTTGGCTCTGTCACAGCTTCTGACATTACTCTGGGTGTTCATTTGCTTGCTTCTTACCTCAAGCCTTTCTGTGTCTTATAAAATCTGTGACATCTAAAGGATGCAAAACAGAGGCACTGCCTGGCAGAGTTTAGAATGCTTTTGGACTGAAATCACTGTATAAGCAGAAAGTTTTCTTGGTTTTTGATAAATAAGAAGCTATTTGTGCCATAATTTTGTAGAGATAGCTGTAAGTTAAAAAGTTATCAGTCTGCCTATTGCGTGTGTACATGTATAGATGTACTAAACAGAAAGATTGTATATAATTTCCTTTAATTATATTTTTGCCTCTTAAAAGCCAACTGATTGCATTTTGTACCACATGATCAATGGTGTTAAATCACTTGCATTTCATTGCTGAATATTTATTTTTGAGATTTAGTACTTGAGGCTATAATAGATTTCCCAATTCTAAATCACAAAATTATGTTCTTCCTAAATTACAGTGTAACTTGCAGCAGAAGATGCTTTGTGTCCAAATATAGGGTTTTATGCTTTGTGTGAACTGCAAAAGCATTCTGTTAAATATAGTTTTGCATAAACTTGCATTTGTTTTACTGTATTCAGTGTGTTTATAGAATAATCTATATTTATGTAGCATCCTTTCTATCACACACACATGAACACAGTAAAAGAACTTTCAAGTTGTAAAGTCAAATATTTCAATTCTGGAAACCATGGAGTCCTGAAATTCTGTAGGTTGAAGGTTTTTTGAGTTTAGTTTGGTTGTAGTTGTTTGGGTTCTATTTTTTTTTTTTCAAATTTTATTTGCTAAATGAGCATCATTAGGCTGTGTCTGATCATACAATCTCTTCTGCTCTTGAGTGTGTTCTTAAAACTGACAGATAAAAAGACTTGAGAAACCACATGCAAACTGTGAAAAAATACTTGTTTCTTTGCAATGGAATGAAAACAAATGATGTTTATAGGTAATGACAACAAAAATGCTCTAAAAGAAAAAAAAAATTCCTCCCTCTACCAACAAATATAAGTCTCAAAAAAGAAAACTGCATTGTGAGAGGTCAGAGGAATCTACTACAAATCTTTGAGTGATTACAGCACCTATGCAGGCACATTCCTCATATCACATGTTCTGAGGTGGCTGCTTCTAAGCAGCTGACCATTCAGTGAGCAGAGGTCCAGAATCACATGGCATCCAGTTCAGTGATGAGGTTCTTCCTATAGTTAGGGAAGACTCCCAGAATAACCTGCCAGAATACCTATGCAGAGGCTTTCAAAAGCATCCTATTTCTGATCTGCCCCATGGTTCTGGGTTTTCTTCCACAGAGAAAGATTGTGAGATAAAGGTAACTTGGATCTTATCCCAGCATTGAGTTAAAAAGAAGGCTTTTCCCCACAATATGTGGTTAGCTGATAAAACAGCTCTCAGCATGGTAGGTCACAATATGACACTTCTCTAACTCCCCACTAGATAGCTGATGGATCAGGAAATACACTTTCCAAGGAAACAATTTCCAGCCATTTTAAAATGCTTTCATTCATTCCATTTTAAATTTTTGAGGTTCAAAGTAATTTTCAGTTAAGTAAAACCAGTCTTTAAAGTGTTCAAACAACCTTAAAAATAAAGTGTTAAAGTAACATAATTCTGTAATTAAGTGAAGGCAGTTTTTACAGGCAGGAGAGTAAGCAACACATCTTTGGATCATAAGCCACGTTAGCACAATTACTCCATTTTTTTTAATCTAACATGAGAGCGTATGAAAGCTAGCTTAGTAGAGCAACTAGTGGAAAATCAATATCATGTGAGAGATATCTGCTCTTCAAATAGCTTCAGTCTTCCCACTCTCCTATAAACTTTACTCTCTTTTCTTTGACGCTAATGTACTGCCTTCCTTTTTCACAGAATTCCTATTTGATCCAAAATGGGTGGCAGGGGGCAGGGAGGGGGGGATGGATCAAATTAAGTATGGCTTTCAGTTGGCTTCTTTATCAATCTGTGCCTTGATCAATACTCTGGAAGATTGTCTCGGCATGGATTAGACACCGTTAGCACCTGAGTTTCTGGTGTGTGATGTGGTCTCTGGTTCAAATCCTGTCTGATTTTCTAAACCAATGCAAGCACTTACACAAATGTTTCTGTCTCACACACAAATTCTGAGGCCTGAAAACCTACATAAGAATGAAAATTTAAGTCCTATTCCTGTCTGTGTTTTTCCAGTGTGGGCAACCAGAGAACTGGCCCATATAACAAAAATAACCTTTAGCCAAGCATTTTCAATTCTAACAGATGTATATGGATGCACATTTCTGTTATGACCTACCCCTGATATGGGGCAACTCAGGTTATTTTTAATAGATCCATTGGGGCAGATTAAAGTGAAATGATACTGAATGACTGGTATGTTTATAGCTATATCGATATCATATATGTATGTATGGCAGGTTTATTTTAGAACAATTTAGTTGCAATTGAAAGGAGCTATGTAGCCATTTTTATCTATAGAAATATAACAGTATAAAACTATAAAATGTTAAGAATATAAGAGAAAGAAAGAAAGAAGGGAAAAGAAAGGATAAGAACACATAGAGGAAAGATATCATTATCCATGGACGCAGTGACAAGGCTTGATTGTTGCAATTTCAATGTCTGTTGGTTGAGGAGATGCCACTGGGGATGAAGACCACAAAATACAAAGTTTGATGGGTTACACATGCTCGGGTTCAGGTGGGAACGCCCATGGGTACCTCCCATGGCAGTGGAGTTTTACACTGTCTGATGTAACAATGTGAATAATCCACAGTCCTCTGGTGGAAGGTCCCAGAAGTGAGTCTGGGGACACTTGAGGGGACTTTGGTAGTTTATGAGTCCTTCTCAGCCATGACAGCTGCCTCTTAGGCCAATGTAGTGGAACTAGCTATCCCACTCAGAAGGGGCTAGCTTCAGGCCTAGATTTGAATATCCTGATTCTTCCTCCAGGGAGGAATTTTGCACCTGAGCCTTATTGGAAGGAAATTGGCAGAATGAAAAGCATTGCTTCACCCTACAGGATGCACTTCTTATTGTCTTTTTCCATTTTCTGGTTCAAAATCCAGCTTGTTGCAAAGTAAAAGTCAATTTATCATGGTCATCTTACAGTAATGGGAGAGCACCCTTGTGCACCTGCACTGTTCTTATGCAGATCAGAGGTTTCCTCTCCCTACAATCAAAATTTTTCCTCATCCCTTTCAGTCACGGGAGGTGCAAATCTGGCCTCAGAAAAGGACTCTGCTGTTTTTGCAAATGGCTGATTATTTTAGTCATTAGCATTTAACGTGTTATTCTCTCCCATTCTCTGACAAAAAAA
>VWZN01011605.1:64455-75302 GCA_013396955.1 Regulus satrapa | reverse complement strand
AAACCAAAAAAACCCCCCCCACAAAAAAAAAAAAAAAAAAAGCCAAAAAGAGAACAAAAAACTACGACTTAATAGGAATATTAAAAATAAAATACAGTAGTACACAACAAATGCAGACAGACTTAGGATATGACCTGACCCCCTATCAGTCAGGGCATTGGTAGAAGTCCCATTAAATGGTGGCTGCAATCCTCTTGGAGTGACAGATGTGATTCTGTTGAAGCAATGATTCTCTAGAAAGATGTAGTCCTCCTCTGAAGGTGNTCTCTTTTCCCTCCTGGATTCCAGCCTGAATAAACATCCAATGTTATCCCAGAGGGAGAAGCAGCCCTTTGGTCTTTTATCTTGGTCGTGAGGTGCTCCCCTTGCCCTCCCCTCGACATACCTAGCCAGGATTATTCGGGGAGGGACAAAGGGGGTTACTTCACTGGAATCACTGGAATGTTTCATAATGGGATGATGTAATTTTATTAGTCACTCAATGGCCCATTAAACAGAATTATATCTTCCTGGACAAGGCTGGGTGGTGGAAGAGACAAGAACGCTGCCCATCCTGGGCTCAACAGATGGTGACAGAATACACAGTCCCAGTCACATCCTGCATTACAATCTAAGCCATAATGGCCCATTAACAGAAGATAAGGATGGGTCTTGAAGAAGATAAAGAACACTGCCCACCTGGGTTCAACAGATGATGATAGAATATACACCCTTGGCCACATCCTGCTTTGCAACCCATGACAGGGCTCTTAGTTTTGTTCCGTCCAGGAGCTTGCCTAGGATGCACTCCATCCCATTTTACAGATCATCAAGGAAGATGTTGAACAGTATCAGCTGAAGCATTAACCTCTGGGGTACACTGCTAGTGACCAGTTTCCATCTGGACTTTGTGCTATTGACACAGGATTTTATGTTGTGTTGTGATACAGATTTCTGTTGTCTGCCAATTTTCTGGTGCCCTTCATAGCTTTCCAATGACTATTTCCTTACTGATAGTATGGCTTTTGGTCTGTAAAGCCTGCTTGACTAGCTAATGTCTGATCATTCTCCTAGAATGCATGGTAACTTCTACTACAATGGTTTCAGTGAAAGAATAGCAAAGTACTATTTTCTTATATGTTGGTCAAATACCATGTGAATTCCCCACAAAATGAGTTAGGATGCCAAGAAAGACATGGACAAGTTAGAAAAAAATCCAGAGCATTGCAAGAATGTTTTAGAGGTTTAGAAGATATGGTAAGGTTGAAAAATAAAGGGCATTTAATCTAGGCAGAAGACTGTGAAGAAAGATATAGTTGCAGTCTTTGAATCCACAGAAAACATGAAAAGTGTTATTTTACATTCCATTTTCCATTCTTTCTGTCTGACGACAATGTGAAATCATATCTTTAAAAAAGAAAAAAAAATACTAGACTCCAGGGAAAAATTTCTAAATGTTGTAACAGAGGACTGAAGTAACTCCCCTTTGTCCCCCCCAAAATATCCGGCTAGCTATGGTCAATGGGGGGGTAAGGGGAGCCCTTCACAACCTAGGATGAAAGACCAAAGGGCTGCTTCTCCTCCGGGATACGTAGATGTTTATTGCAGGCTGGGCTCCGGGAGGAGAAAGAGGGAAAGTTTTCCCAGGTATTTCAAACCTCGGGAGAGGGGCAGGGAGACATATAACACAATGGGATAACAATCCAGGGATAGGGAGGGGAAAGGAAAGGCACATCATACATGGGGGGGAGGGATTACAGAGAAACCAGGGATCATTAGGTATGTGCACCACCACAGAGGACAACCAGAAAAGTGACTGCAACCTTTAGAATATAATGCTTTAGAACACATTAGGAAAATATTTTGGGGGAATGGTCTGAATATTAGGGGCAGAGACACTCTCCTGAAGACTGATTTGACTTTACTTCCTATACTTATGACTGCTTCCATTCTATTTGTTGCTCACAGGTTATCAATGGTTTTAATTTTTGAGAATTTAAGTGTCAAGGGTATTTGGAAACTATAAAATGACTGAAAAGTTAGAGCAAAATCCAGCTCAGACATTTTTAGAGTAAATTAGAAGTTATGGCAGGCTTCTCTTAATATCTCCAGCATCAATATTTTTAGCCTAGTAGCTCAAAATTTGGAATAAACAGATAGAAATTTATGTTCATCTTCCAGTCAGAACAGGACAAAATTACTAGAGAACAGTTTAAAAATTTACCTGAGAGTCTATTTTTTACTACTAAGCATAATTCTGCCTGAGATAATAACTTCTTAACATTCTGAATGAAGCAGGCTGTACAGCGACCTCATGTTTTAGTACGTAGTTAAAAAAAACAGAAATCAGATACATGTTGAAAAAGCAGAGTAGAGACAGAATGTAGATAGTAGCAATTAGGAACTTCAAACTTCTAAGGTTACAAGATATGTTCAACTCGTATTAAATAAGACTTGAAATTTATTCAAATAATCTTGGATTTTAGAGAAATCAATGTAAAAATTAATTTCCTTGACAAATAGATACATAAGAAAAACAAGTATAAAGCAAGCACTACTAGAATGGCAAGATATTTACTAATACCAAACAAATCTGTAAAAGAGTTTATTTGTTTATTTTTCTAGCTGCAGTTTTATTCTTGGATTTTTTTTTTTTTTTTTCCCAGAAAAATCATAGTTTTGAAATGGAAGTTTAGGGAATTTTTTTCTATTATGGATGAGTTTGTTTCAGATGCCTTCCTTTCAAAAAAAAAAAAAAAAATTCAAAAAGAGACAAAACCACTTACATGACACAAAATTAACAAGAAACAAACAAAGCTTTTCTTTTTAAAAATATCAATCCACTTGTAATCATCTTTCCCCTTTTCACTGAGGATGTGTTTTACCTGCTTTCCTTGTTCTGTCCCTGACACCTGTTTTTCACATCAAGTTTAAACTGCAGTTATTTGTCTACACCTTCTTGAGCCTGCATATCTTTTTTATAGTTCTTCATGCCCCTAGGTACTTGGCACGGGCTTCTCTTACTCTAGTCTCCATACCTTCCCACCTCACAATTCAGTGTCATAAAGTATCCATCTGTGTTCAAAGCATACACTAAGAAGACAGCCAAATTACTGTAAATCAGTCATTTTACTGCTTGGTTGATGAGCTGCCATGATTCTCCTTTTGTATGCTCCTATCTTTTGCAAACATCAGGTAATTCACTCAGCTATGCTCACAGTTAAAACTCTTGGTCTGTGGTGAGTGACCTTGCATCTCCTGTGCGTTAAAAATGGATGCAACGAGTCACCATGCTTCCACTAATGGCTCTTAAAATTCTGTTAATGCTTAATGGGAAAGTGTGTTTGACTTCCATGACAAAGATTACCACTGGGACAAAAATGGATTAATATTTTGCCCCATTGTGGTGCCATTAAAATTAAAATAATAAAATGAGCTCAGCAATTGTGATCAGATCTCTAATGCTGAGTTCAGAATTATATGGCAACCCAAAATGACATCCAAAATATTGCTCATGTTTGGGGTTGCACTCTTCATGTTAATCAAAGATTTCCATCTTCCAGGTCTTTTCCTAACATTTTTAATCTTTACAATCTGATATAATCCTACTATCATGGTATGATAAATGCTAGCATTTTAAGTTCTGTTCTACATTCATTTACATATTCTAGTTTCATTTATTGTCATGAAAGCTTTGCCAGTTTTCAAAACTGCAGAAGAGCCTCCCTTGGTTGCAAACTTTGAGTACCAGATGCTTTTCAGACATAAGTGTCTGTAGGAACATATGCAGAAGAAATACAGACTTGGATGGAATTCAAAAACTTGGGTTTTTTTTGTTTGTTTGTTTGGTTGGTTGGTTTTTTCTTTTGTATACAGTTTGATGGTATTTAGGTATTAGCTCAGAAATTCAAAACTTTTCAGATAGGCACTCAGAATTTTTAACCTACTTTTAATGAGAAAGATTCAATTTCCAAGGAGAGAAAAATGAAAATTAGGTCTCTACTTGATGTTGACCACTTTGTAAACTTCTTTATAATCTAAGTTGCTTCAAGAGCGCACACATCCTGTAAGGTAGAAAACAATGATTTTTTTTTATTTTTATTTTTTTTAAGCATTTTAAGATTGTTAGTCCAGTGCAAGCTGCTGATGTAATAAGGAGCTATGTGGAAGTCAGTAAGTGTGATGATATATTCCTTTTATATATTAACTCTATAAGTGCATGAAATGTAATTTACTAGTTTCTAATACTCCACATCTGTTTTTCTTCCTCACTCATTAACTTTACTTTGAAATTTTAGTCCGGGGATGACATGATAAATTTGGAAAGCTAATTCAATGAGTGTTCTTAGGTTATTAACTCTGTGGCCTACTCAGGATTAGTTAACCTTTTTTGTTTAACACTTTTCATTAAATGATGCGGTGCCAACTTTAACATCTTTGATTTAAATAAGTGGCCTGTATGTAGTGGATGTGATAATGCACTTGTCACAAGACATAAAACATTACATTCATTTGTAAAGGCAATAAAGTCTTTCCTTCAAGCAGGCTTCTTTAAAAATGTGGATTTTATTCATACAAGGGCAAACACTTCCAAGGTATCTATGTAAAGTTTCCAAGGTGTTGGTGCCAGTTCTCCAGCTGAAAATTATGTTGAAATCTTCACAGTTCACAGGTTGATTTTTTTTTTTTACTCAGATGTATATCTTCTTTGCGTATCTCCAAATATAAATCTTGTATTTGGCTTGTGTTATATTGATCTGAGTCTACAGCAGACAACTTCTTCTTGGCCATTTTGTATTTTGTATTTATGACAGTGCTATTCATTAACACCAGCATCTGACAACATAAATAGCACTTTATTAATTCCTTTTCTTTCACATAATGCCTTTGTAAAGATTTTGCCTAGAGCAGCTTGCCTTCTTTCCATCCTGTTTTTGATTGTAGTTTAAGTTGTCTTTCCTGCCTAACTCCTAGTTGCTGTTCACTGTTGTTTTCTAGCACTCTAGGTATCAGCCTGAGTTAGTGCCAAAACCTTAGAAGAGAGAGGCCTCTTTGCTCTTGAGAGTGATTTTTGATGGTTGCAAAAGATCATGGAGTTTGAGAAAGTAAAGAGATTTCAAGAAAGACAGCAACTGCAGCTTGGGTAATTTGATTCTGGGTGGAGATGCAGTTTGTGGTTAAGGATTAACATGCTTCATTACCATCTCATTTGCCCCTCTTTTGAGGCATAAAAGAAAGTCCATGCTACTCTGGTGAAAGCCCCTTGAAGACTTGTGTTGACACTTCCCTCCTGAGCTCACACAGCACAGGAAACCTTCTACTCCATCAGAGAATGCATATAACATACCAGGTGAAGCAGTATTTTGTTAACTGTGAATAAGGTGAATGTGCCTGTCCCTGTCATCTGAAGGACTGACAATTTTCAAGGTCCTTCTCTATAGGTTTTTAAGCACTAAATCTTGCCAGACAAGTCTGATTGCTTTTTGATGTTATTACAAAGCTAGAAAACGATCTTACTCTCAACATTAATTAAAATCAAATGGAAAATTACTCTTTCATATTGGCAGGATCTAACTGCAGGGCTGTAAAACATAGTAATGATGAATAACAATATTTAAAGTTTTGATGAGGAATGGTCCTTGTTTGATGAGGCCTATTTTAACATTTTCATTAATAAATTTACATGAAGCTTTGCCCTCTCTTAAGTGAAAGACAAAACTTACTCTCTTTGACAGTCTAGGATGTATGAAAAATGATACATTGATGTAAGTCCCATTGATATTTATAATTCAAATAACGCTGAGGCTAGAAAAGACTTTTAAAATCCCTGTTGCAAGCCATAAAAACAGACATCTGAAAATAAAATTAGCTTTAGTTTGAAAATGTATTTTTTCATTAGTGTTTGAATGGAAAAGTCCCCAAAAATAAAATCCTCTATTTGGTGGGGGAGGAGGGGAAGGAATAGAAAAAGAGAAGACCCTGCAGTAAAGTCATAAAGCTGGGAGAAAGATCCTAGGGTAATATTTAAAAATATGCTTGTAGTTTATATGGGAAACATCTGAAATCTTGTATATAACAAATCTGATAATAACATAATTCATTTAGTGGTTATCAAATAATTTCCACATACATCTGGATAAACACCTTTCAATGTTTGTGGTATAAAAATTGTTTGTATTTGTGTCCCTATACTCCAACAGAACAGAACCTGATAACCTTATTTGACCTTGATTCATAATAAATATATGAATCTGTATAATTAAGCAAATTTGGCAAATGGTGGTTAACGGAAAGATGAGACTAGCATTTTTCTATATCTGAATGAGTCAGAAACAAACTATACCATTGTAAGTCACCAGAAATATTAGCACATAGTTTCCCTTCATTTAATTTAGAAAATGCAAATTCTGTAAGAAAATCAAATATCAGTAGACTGTTAAAAGCAGTAGTACCTAGGCATAACCAGAGAAAAAAAAAATTTGTACTCTTAAACAAGAATAGTATTGATTTAACTAATCAGTGTTCTTCACTAATTGATAACATTGTTAAGCTGATTAAAGATTTGCTGAAAGATAATTGTCTGGTAGATATATTCACATTGGCTTGACCTCAAATCCTTCCACTATTCTGCCCTATATAATTTCATATCTTAATTAATGAAAACAAAACAAACAAACAAAAAAAAAACCAAACACAACAAAACAAAACAAAACAAAACAAAACAAAACAAAACAAAACAAAACACATAATAAAGCATGTTTTTCTGAAGAGATAAATTCTACAGACATCTTTAATGTGAAGAATTATTGTAATATCTAACATAAATGCAATGCTTCTTATCCACAGATAATAGAGATATTTATAAAGAAAGAAAAGTGGTAAGTGAAAAAAATCTTAGGAAGCTTAAAAACTCTCCTAGAGTTCATGTTCCATAAGCAAACAAAATACTTCCAATGGACTAAGTAAAATACTTTTCCTTTTGTCAGAATTCAGGGAATTTTGCAGTGAATATCCAAAATCCAGGCAAGAGCACATATTGATTGGTCTGACAAATAAACCTGGCTAAACATCAATGTTCTAGCTTTTGGGAAAATTGAGATCTGTCAGGCTTGTCAAATAATCTAACTTCTGAGTTAAAACCCAAGCCCTGATCCCCTGATCTTCAACACTGCATAAATGTTAATTTGTTACTGAACTCTCTTTTGGAGTACTATCAATCAGTTCCCCATGACGCAAAATCCATCTGTTCCTAAGGAGTGAGTTTTCTATAGAAATTGTTTTCAATTAAGAGAGTGGATGAAGACTGGAGTAGATTAGGTTTTTCTACTTTGTAACATTCTCTAACACTACCGGGTGAGTACTAATTCTTCACAATTAGCACAACTTCATGTTCCTTGCCTTGGGGCAAGCAATAGACATCCTGATTGTCATGCTGTAAAGATCTCTCCCCCTGGGACTAAACACAGATTTCTAATTATATCAGACATAGGCTGAAAAAGAAATTGTGGGGGCACTGCACATGACACAGATCCAGGGCCAAGTGTTGTATGGCTTTGGCTCATCTGCCACAAGGGTATCTGGGTCTAGGGAGATTTTGTGCGTGCCACTATTTGTGTTCACTGAGGGCCAAAGACTGTTGGGTGTCATAGATGCATTTAGTAATGCAGACATGTACTTTGTTCCTTGAAAAGTTGATCTAAATCAAGCCAAACCCTATGATGTTTGAATTTCAAGCAAACTACAGGTAACAGTGAGAACTGATTGTGCCTATAGTGGTAGTACACCCCTAAGAACACCAAAACCAGCAGCAAGACGTGCCACTGTCTATGGCACGTTGCCAGGCATGGCGGTTCTTCTCCCAATGGATTCCTAGGAAGTTCCTCAAAGCCAAGGTTTTCAAAAGCTTGTGTAGGACCCAGAGGACTGAAATCTCGTGCATATGAGTTCACAAGGATCTAACAGCTAAGATCAAAGGCCTCTAACAGTGTTAAGATATTTATAACCTGGGTAAACTTCTGTATATGTGCCATATTCAGTATGCACTACTGAATCTTATTCTTGTTTCTACTTTTGTTATGATACTGGTGAGTGAAGTGACAATGTTGCTGGAATAGATCATAAGTACAATCTAAAAGCAAGCATCTTTATAGTCTGAGATACTTTTATAATTGTGATAGTAATAATAATAATAATAATAAAAACAACTATTGTTGTTGTTGTTATCATTATTTTTTATATTCCTAATAACTGGGTTGCAATCTGTTATCACCAATCAAAATAATTTAAAATGTTTGACAGAATATTACACTTGTAAAAGATGTAAGGACAGAACCACCATAAGTGTATATTAATACATGTTAAAATTTATTTGAAAAACACTGATGGGAGCACTGATTTTTTTTTCCCCTTGCTGTATTTATGGACAAGAAATTTACTGAAAATATTAAAGAAAGAGTTTAATTACTGAGGCTGAAAGAGTTTGATTACTACAACTTTCATATTTACTGGAAATACAACTAAGAAAGGATTGGAGCTGGGACCATATCACAATGTTTTGCTCCAAAATCTCAGATATTCTTTGTATCACAAGGAAGAAAATTCTTATTAAATACAATAATGCAAAGTTTTGAGGTGGGAATTGTCCCATCTCTCTTTGTAAGAGACAGATACCTGACATGCAAGTAGAGTTGAAAAAAGTGCTGCTGATTCTTCCTTTCATTAAAACCACTGAGAGACTTGCTTATCAACAATAGCAAACATTTTATTCTTGCTAGAAAAAATAGCATTTTGAAATAAAATGAAGTTGTATATGTTCACACCAAGATTTTGATGAAAATGGTGGTAGATTACTTCCCCCCTAGATAAATTTTCCTTTCATGGTTTCTCCTTTTGGTTCTCCAGCTCAAGAAAAGAATCAGGAGAACATTTGTACATTTTTCAGCATTTTGTAACTCGGAATGGCAAGCAGATGAATTCCAACACATATCCCCCCATTATTACCTTTTCCCAGTAATCTGAAATTATTATCTTGAGATAGCAACCCACTCCTCTATTCAGATTCAAAAGTAATCCTCTGTGTGGTGGATGCACCAACCCATTTTGCTTGATGGGCACAAACCACATTAATGCACAGAATAATAAAACTGTACTGGCCAATGCAATACTTGATGCACTTTCCTCCACGAGACCTTGTCGCCTATTAAGGACTTAGCTATTACTACAGTAAATTCCTCATACAGCACACTGATAAACAGTAACACAGAGTATGGCACAGATAGGAAGAGCAGTTGCTGCACAGAGATGTTGTTCTGTGAATGTTGGCTATTATACAAGATCTTAAAAACCAAATGGAGAAATATATAATAAATCTCCTCTTGCTGAAGGAAATTATAAAAGTTTCTGTAGGCAATGTTAATCCCCTGTAAGGACGAGATATCTAGCCATGAATTTCCTCCTATGTATAAACGCGGATTTTTTTCCCAAGTTGATCCCTCACATTTACAGTAACTGAGGTTTTTTTCCCCTCAGATGTTGCAAGATTAAATACTAATGTTTTCTACCACACAGCTGAGGTCTATTAGGTTTCTCTTAGAAGCCTTAGCTTGTGTGTAAACTCAGAGGTAACCAACAGTACAAGGAAGCCGAAATGAATGCTATTCATCCCTTTTCCCTTTTGAAGGAAAGAAAACAGAAACCTGCTTTGTTTCTGAAAGCCCAGCATTCACATCTCAGCAGTTAGTCTTTGATTTGGAGCTGGTTTGCACCAGGGGTGTCATGACACTGATTGTTATTTGGGAGAAAAAATGGGGATAACAAGACACTTAATAAGATTAAGTGATTTAGAGATACACCTGCTAAGCATAGTTTAAAAATATCAGGCTTTTTTTTTTTTCCCCTCTTTTTTCATCTCCTACACAAGAGCAGAGAAACAGACTTGGATTGCTGTTTTTACTCTAGCCAAACTGTATGTATATTTATATTTACAAAAATTTTTTTTGCAATTAGTCAACTTGTCATTAAATCATAAAAGTGTAGTAAAATAAGCAGAGAGAAAAACAATGAAATAGTACATTATTTAATGACAATTAAGAATTACGGACAAAGTTAAAACCCCCACACAATCAGTTTGATCCTGAAGTAATTAGAATTAATGACCCCTAGTTGTCTACAGAATTGTTTCTAGCAACCTGGGACTAGTCCAGTTCCCCTCCAGCCCATTCTCAGCCCCCTTCTGTGTCTTCATTCTCAAAGCACCTGTTGCTCTCTCCAAACCGCTGTTTGCTTTCCTGGGTCACAGAGAGCACGTGCCTTGGCTGATTTAAAGGTGCAAAGTACTCTCAGATGGGCCAGGCAACTGCTTGCTCTTAGAGCAGGTTGAGGTGAGCAGTTATAACTGCTTTTTCTCTTTTTGTCAGATAGCATGATGGAAGGAATGACAATTTATTATTAATGGTATTCATGAAACCTGAAAAAATTTTGTCTCTGTGAGATCTCATCTGTTATGTTCAATGTACTCGAAAGCTGGTTGATGATTTCAGTGCTAGTGGAGGAGGATTGACAGATAGAGGCAGCGTGATCATATAAATATTTTGGTTTAGAAAAACATGCTAAGGTATACAAAGATAGATTATTTCTGGCTTGGTAGAGTTTAGTGTTGCTCCCGGAAAGATTTAATCTTAAAAATAATTCAAATCCAACTTTCCTATTGTAAGAACATGTTTAAGTTCTTTAGAGAATCTGAATTTCTTCTCATAGAATGTCTTTCAAATAATTTATTTTCAGAATTTTTGGTGGTTTTTTTAGTTGTATTCACTGACAAGCTCAGGACACTGAAATTAGAATGTCCACTCTGGAAAAAAAAAAAAAAA
>VWZN01011605.1:52647-64338 GCA_013396955.1 Regulus satrapa | reverse complement strand
GGGGGGGGGATGAAATTCTATGAAATATGATTCAGAGATATTATATTGTTTCAAGACAGATTTTTATTCCTGAAACAAGAGCTGTTCTTTCTACTGTCTGGAATCTATACACTTCCCAGATTTTTATTCCTGAAACAAGAGATGTTCTTTCTAATGCCTGGAATCTATACACTTCCCTGTGCCAGCAGGCAACTTCATAAGTTGCTAACGATGAGAGGGCATGAAACTGGGAAGAAACTTTGAAGTTTAGGGAAGTGCTGAGACTTATTAGGAAAAACTGCTTGGTGAGCACAGATCCGTTAAGTTGATAGTTTCCATTCTAAGGATACTCAGCTAACCTAATCTGGTGTGGAGTCACAAATCTTTAGATAAGTCAATAAAGGAAAAAAAGACTTTTCTGCGACTACACACTAAAGTTAAATAGCATTCTACATTCAAATTAATAGAAACTGGTCCCTCCAGATGCCAGCATGACCCTTTGGCCTAAAAGTCACTCCTCTCGGTTTGGTGCACTATGAAGTCTTGCTGAGAATACGCACTTCCCTATTACCTAGATGATTAAAGATCTTGAACATGAGTAGGCTCAGTAGAGACCCCTGGGCTATGTCACTAATTGGCGGCCTCCAACTACACTTTGCACTGCTGGTGACTGCTCTGTGTCTGACCATTTAGTCAGTTTTCAATCTACGTCAGTGTCTGCTTATATAAGCCATATATAGGGCCTTAGACAGAGTTTCATGCACTCCAGCTGGTCTGCCACATAAAAGGTAACAGCCTCAGATTCCTTTTTTTGTCCTTTCTAATGAGTCTTTATCCCTTCATTGCAAGATTTGAGTCATGGGAACCACCTCACTTCATCTCCATGACCCCGAGACTGTTGCACTGTAAATACATGGTACCTTTTAAACCATGTTTAACTTGTGTTAACAAGCTAATAACTTGTGTTTATTCCCTTGTAAATTGGTGTACAGGCCCTTTGGAGAAGCACCCCAGTATGAGGAGTTGCCGGAGAGGGTTTGGCAAATTTCTCCCTAATGATTCCTTGTAGACACCTCCTTGCTACTATGTGGAGTGCTGAAGTTACCTCATTTAAACACCTTTTGTTGATTTTGTCATCCCTTCCTGACACATTCCCCCATATCATTTGCTCCTCTTAGTATATGAAAGTATTTATTTTACAGTGAGAACAATCATTCACTGGAACAACTTTCACAGGATGGTGGTACAGTCCACTTTATTTGGGATTTTCAAGAGCCAACGGACAGGGTGCTAGATAATCTCATCTAGACTTCTTTTTCTTTAATGAAAACTTGGAATAGAAGATATTTCAAGATATTTATCCCTGCAATGCGAGGTGCTCCATGATTCCAAGATCCTGTTTGTCACCCTCTCACAGAACAGCTGGTTGCTCTTCCCCTATCACCTGGTATTCTTACAAAGCCCTCTTAATGAGACTGGACGCACCACTGGCAACAATAGAGCATCAAAAGTAGAAGCTGATCTGCAAATAGGACCCCATGACCCCTTCTATCAATGTGAGTTCTGCAGCCGTATGTGTGCATTCTGGATTCAGTGGTGTATTTTTAACAAGGGCAAACTCACTCCAGGGATGGTCTTGTGAATGTCTCATAAACCAAATGAAGTCTTTCTCGTTGATGTTTGGGAGGTTTAAGAGAACTTAATTTGGTTCATTTTTCTGATTAGAAGATTTAAGCAGGTTTATACTACAATAAGGAGAAAAGAATCAAAGCCTGTATATTTTACATGCCAAAAGGGTTAATAAGATTAAGACTGGTACTTGGTATTTAAAAAGTTGGAGTAAATATGCAAATTATGCAAATCCAAACATTAATTTATTTGCTTATCTGACACATTTGGAACTATCCCTGAATTATATAACATTTCTTAAAATTAAAACATTTCTAAATACATAAAGCAGCTTGCACTGGCTGAATACAATTTTTTATAAACTGCCTTCAAAAAAACACAACCATATGAATCTGGCTTTTTTTACAATATCTTTTACTGAGCCAGCTCTCCTTTAAAAAGAATTAGAACAAAAATAACAACAAGAAATGTTGTCAGCTTTTAAACGGTTTTACCTGAAAGCATTTAACATGGGTTTATATTTTATATTATAAATGAGAAAAGCATTGAATTCCCTTAGAGTTATGGTTACATTTTGCAAGTGCATTTTTGACATTTCTGTGAAAAGTGCACACCTTCTAGAAGATTAAGAGAAAGAAAAAATGTTGATTACATCTATGTCATTTTTAAGTTACCGTCAATAAAATGAAGTCTATGTCTGTTTCTGACTAAAAAACATAACACTTACTTTTAGGAGGTCTGCTTTTATTGCAAAAGTAGAGAACAAAACTGCTGATTATTCTACTGACAGTGTTTTTGCATAACAGAAAAGGTGCTCATTGAAAAAATGTTAGATTGATTTAGAAACCTAGGGCTGAATTAGCAAGTAAAATTATGGATAATTAAGGGAGTATCTTGCCTTCAAGATGAAATGTAGTTTCCTTCAAATGAAATAGGGCTTTGCTAGTGGTAAGAGTGAGGCAAAATTTCATCCTTATGTGTTCACCTACCACCAAAATTATTTAGACAAGAACCCTGAGTACTTCTGTGATGCCTTCATAGAACCAGAAGATTACTTTTTGACAACATAAAGAATAAAACATAAACAGTAAAATTGTTTTATCACCTTACCTATTTAATAAATGGTAAGGTAATGGAACAGGTTATATTGAGTGTCATAATGTAGGACTTATAGGAAGGCCAGGATATCAGACCTAGCTAAACTCCTATGGGTTTAGGAGGGGTGTTTGACCAGCCTGATCTCCTTTTATGAACAGGTGACCTGACTGGTGGAAAGGTGGTAGATGTTTTCTGTTTGGACTTCAGCAAGGCCTTTGGCACTGTCTCCCACAGCACACTCCTGGAAAAGCTGCAGTCCACAGCTTGGACAGGAGCACCCTTTGCTGGGTTAGGAACTGGCTGGATGGGCCCAGAGTAGTGGTGAACGGGGCTGAAGCCAGCTGGGGGCCACTCATCAGTGGTGTCCTCAGGGGTCTGTGCTGGGGCCTGTTCTGTTCAATAACGCTATTGATGACAAAGATTAGGGTACTGAGTCTTTCATCAGTAAATTTGCAGATGACACTCAGCTGGGATCATGTGTCAATCTGTTGGAAAGTAGGAGGTCTCTGCAGAGAGAGAATGGTTGAATGGATGGGCAGAGTCCAAAAAGATGAAGTTCAATAAGTCCAAGTGTTGAGTCCTGCATTTTGGCCACAATTACCCCCTGCAACAATGTAGGCTGGGAACAGAGTGGCTGGACAGTGCCCAGACAGAAAGGGACCTGGGGGTACTGGTTGACAGCTGAGTGAACATGAGCCAGCAGTGTGCCCAGGTTGTCAAGAAGGCCAACGGCTCCTGGCCTGTATCAGGCATAGTGTGGCCAGCAGGAGCAGGGAGGTCATTCTTCCCCTGTACCTGGCACAGGTGAGGCTGCACCTTGAGTGCTGTGTCCAGCTCTGGCCCCTCAGTTTGGGAAGCACATTGAGATGCATGAGTGTGTCCAGAGGAGGGGAACGAGTCTGGAGAGGAACTTTGAACACAAACCCGGTGAGGAATGACTAAGGGAGCTGGGGATGTTTAGCCTGGAGAAAAGGAGACTCAGGGATGACCTTTGTCTCTACAATTTCCTGAAAGGTCCTTGTAGTCATGGGGGGTTGGTCTCCTTCTCCAAGCAGCAACTGACAGAATAATAGGACACAGTGACACAGTCTTAAGCTGCACCAAGGGAAATATACTTTGGATATTAGGAAAGAGTTTTTCACAGAAAAAGTGATAAGTACTGGAATAATCTGCCCATGGAGGTGGGGAAATCACCACACTGGGATGTGTTTAAAAAATGACTGGATGTGGCACTCAGTGCTATGGTCTAGCTGAGGTGTTATAGGGTATGGGTTGGATTCAATGAACTTGAAGGTCTCTTCCAACTTAGTCATTGTGTAATTCTGTGTAAATAGGTACAATATTAAGGACTTTTTTTTTTTTTTTTTTTTTTTGGGNTTATATGAAAGCTTTTTTTTTTTTTTTTTTTTTTTTGGGGGGGGGGAGAGGGGTGAAGGGCTGTTTGTTTTTCTCTCAACTTGTTCAATTTTTGTGATTATAAGCAGATTTGTAGATTTTTTTGCTGAACTTGAAACATAAATCTGCTCTCTTTCTCATGTGTCTTCCTCATTAGAACTGTGTCTTGAAGAGGATTTCAGTGTACTTCATGAGTCAACACAGCACTGCACCACGCTCTGCAAAAATGATGCTTAAGGAAACTGAGTTCAGAACCTTGATATTGATTTGGGGGTCTATCATCAAGATAAAGTTGAAATATACCTGCATGTTCCTTTTAGAATCACAGGTCTTACTCTGCAGAGCTTTTACTTAATATGTATCAGCTACTGTGGAAATAATATGAGTCTGCAGTAACTAATGTTTCCTATAAAGGGTTACGGATTGCATAAAAGCTGAGTTATGAATCTTGGATTTGTCTGAAAACAAACATTGTTTCTATTTCAGTCACAGAAAGAACTGAGTAATGATAAGCCCTAGTCTCGTCAAAATTCATTTTCTGTCTCTCTTGCTGTGGAGCCTCCACTGCCATCTGGTATATTTTATTTTCTTCTTCTTCAGATGCATATTCTTAAGAGCCAGCTGCTATACAGCCCTCAATCTCTCAATGTCTTTCTCCAAAACTTCCAGGCTTCATTTATACCATCTAGTCTGTTGACTACTAAGGAGTCTTTAACTTATATGGACTCACAGAACCCAATATCAGATGCTGTCATCTTGGCTGAAGTGATAGGTTCTTTAGCCTAGTATTATTCAAGCTAAACATGAACCAGGTGAACGAGCAAAAAATCAAAACACGGGTATTTATAAAAGAGTTGTTTGGACTTTATTAATCTCTTATTAGTTCTGCATGAATACTGGAGTGAGTTTTGCAGCTTTTCCATAAAAGTAACTTTAGACCCCAAATGTTCTACATCAACTATTAGTGGATGTTCAAAGACTGGTTGAATTGCTAAGAGGTAGATTTTCATTTACTATATCAAATTAACTTCAACTGATTTACCATGCAAATGAAAAATCCTAAGTCATTTGGCCTGTTCTTTCTGTCCCTTCTCCCCACACACACACACATTTTACACCAGTGATAGTTGCAGAGGCACTTACAGTCTAGATACCAGATGTCATCCTTATTCTGATGACACTATGTAATTGACTTGGCCCAGCACCTCAGGAAATTAGATCACCATTGCAAGCTGACTTTGGGGTATTTCACAAGTGCTTGATGAGTAATAAATTAGTGTTAAATTTTGAGGAAACGTTATAAAATTCTCTTTTATTCCAAATTAAGATCATTAGTTCTGACTTTGCTTTTAGGTAATACATANTTTTTTTTGACTATTCAATTTCTTTAAATAGCTTGTTATTTGCCCATCTAATTTAAGTTTCACCTGGCTTGAAGTAGGGAATTTCAATGTGGAAATTATATCTGAATGTATTATCACTCAAGAACAACTATCACTGTCCATGTAATCACTAGAAACTGATTTCCTGAGCAAATTCAAATAAAAAGCTTCAGATCCAGAAATCACATATCTATTCATAAAAAGAGTATTCTTACTCTTTGAAAACTATTATAGTTATTTAAAGATTTTTAAGGTAATGTCCACTGCACACCAAGAATATTTTTTCACAGTCCTAAAGATCTGTGACATGTCTGGACAATTTGTGCTCCCCTTTGGATGTAGGGCGTGATACACTTTGAAGGTTCCTCATCTGTGAACAGGTCTGCGGGATTTCTGCTTTGTCTTGTTCCATTTTCAGTACAGTACGTGCAGAGATTCCTGGTCTCTGCTTCAGAACTTCATATGTCCTGTTGGATGAGGACAAGTTTCTAATAACTGTTAAAGTAGTTTTTAATTGTTTTGCTGGACATGTTGATTACAACTGGTTTTCATGATACTGGTATATCTCTGAATCTTATAGTATATATTAATAACTTGCATATGTTTAAGTCAAAAGTACTCTCAAGTTCATGGGGTATTTCAATGAAGTAGTGGTAAAATGGCAGGAAATTTATTAATGCAGATAATTTTCTGTATTTTCACAGAAAATTCTAACCCATACAATTTTACAAAATAAAATTATTAATGTAAATGTAGAACATTTTTTTACTATTCTATTTGTTTGCTGGTAGACATTTTCTCTACATGCCTGATGATGTCAATTATTGCCTTCACTAAATATATTTTAACTAAATTTGTGACAATTTTTTCTATTGAATATTGAATTTGGTGGTTACAATTGCACTACCCAGGAAGGGAATATTTCCATACTTAATACAAAATTTCTTTTGAGCATTTAAAAAAAAAAATTAAATAAATTATAGCTTTCTTATGACAGCATAAGGAGTAAATAGTGATGGAAGTATCAGAAAAAGCATGGAAAAGAAAGAAAGAAAGGAGGAAAAAATACATTAAAAAGTAACAGGCCAAACCATCTACTCTGAGAATAAGAGGATAGTGGGTTGGCAAGACAAATATCTATGTACTGGTATGAATAATTCCTGTTCAGAGGGATTTGCTATCTCATTTACAATCCCAATTTTGTCTATTCTCATCAAAGCTCCAACAGAAGAATGAAAACTAAAAGAAATGATGACCAAAGTAAAACTGATAATTCTGTATATGTCTTTACAGGAAAATGATAATAATAAATAAATTGATGTAGTAATAAAAAATTTCTTAGTGGAATTATATCATTGTCATGCTACAGGGAATGTGGCAATACAGCATATATCTGCATTAGCCAGTAATGTAGTAAGAACAATAATCCTCTTTTGGCACAATCATAGTAGGTATGTACAGGAGACGGTTGAGAATTGCATTGAGAATTGGACCTATATGTGGTGAGTATAGAAAGCAACTACAGCACCGAAAAAAGAACTTAAGAGAGGAAAGGCTTTTTATAAGCTGAGGTTGCAGAATATTGAAACATGAAATAATGAAATATCAGTAGATGCTGTTCATGCACTTTCAAGAAAAAGTTTGGGTTTTTTTTTTCTTAAGAAGTCAAGCTTCTTAAACATAAAAGCCTTTAAAAACTCTTCTTAGAATTGAAAGTGGGTTTGAGACTCTTTCATGTCAGCCTGTGTCTTTTGCTAGCCAATGTCATAGAAAAAATGATCACAATAGCAATAACATACATTTTTTAAAATTTATTTTTTCTTAGCTAAAATCATTCTGAAATTACTCTGTAGAAATTTACTGAAGGGTCCTGAAATCTAAACCCTTGAGGGTCTTCTTTATGCAATCAAGAAGCTCAGGACAATACAATGTAACACTATCTCACAGTGGCTTCAGCATTTTCTGGGCTTGCCCTATCCCTCAATTTCATAAGATACCCATAGCCTTAGTCCAAACCTCATTCTTCACTGAATATTTAAAAGTTGTACACCATAGTTATAAAATCCTACTAATCAGGAAGGCTTCCACTGCTGCTTTGCTCTTATGGAAAGTACATTAACTGCCTCGTTTAACTGAATTAACTTCCATGATTGGTTTACAGTTTTCTTATGGAGGAGAGGGATGTTTTCTTTATTCTTAAGAAAAGGTATAAAGAGGAGTAATTACGAAAGGTGTTCTGGCTCTCCTTCTGTTTAACTGCCTGAGGAGTGCTGAGGAATAACAGGAGTATTTATGGGGGAGAGTTTGAGGCAATCCTCTAATAGCTGTGACAGAAGATTATTTGGACACAAGTGCCAAGTCAGAATAGATTTTCTCTCTATCACAGAAGATCCAAACCAGTTCTTTCAAGAATAATTAATTCTCATGGCATTTAGACTTTCAGAAATATTTCACCAAGCACTGAATAAAAAGGTTTTTATAAGACTGACCAGGTTAGTACCAGCTCTAAATCTTTTATCACTAATTAAACAGACACCTACAGCTTGAAGGTTACCATTAATGGTTGGGCTATTATTTTCTTCCCCATAATAGATTTTTTTTTTTCTCTCTCTCTCTTCTATGGGTAAATACAATGCTTCAGTATGATAGGTAAATTGCTGGGCATGTCAAATTTTGTTACCTTGACTACTGCAGAAACTTACTTTATAACCTTTTGTTTCTGTTATTGCAGCACTCACCTTCATCTGGCAGCTGTTACTAAAATATTTTTTCTTTGTCAGTGCTCAGATCATATCATTCCATGGCCCTGTAGCTCCCTGCATTGCTGTCTTATCTTTTGAATCATAGTTATATGTTTTATCTCAACTGACAAGGCCTTTTAGAAACAGCTTACATTTCCATTTTGGATAATAATTAGGTGCCTGATTCAAGTCTACTTTTCCCTGGGTCACCTTTCCCAGATATACTTATTGTGAAGTTTCATCTCATGATGAACTGGGTTCCTAATAGCTCAGAGATGGAAACACACAGAGCATTTTTATGCACCTACTAGATGGTCAACCCTGTGCTTCATTATGTGAAGCAGAAGAAATTCCAGGAGTTGAAGTAAACCAGGATATAGTTGTGCAGTTATTGATTTTGCCAATTCCTTTACTAACAATACCAGTGAAAAGGAAATATTTGTGACAAGCAAAACTTTATGTTTTTCTTATTATGATGGCAACAAGATGGAGATATTTCTTTCTATTGCATCAAGATTTTCTCAACTGAACAGTTGCAGCACAGGTATGGCTTTATTTATTTTTAATTCGGGGGGAAAATAATTCAACTCTATTGAGAGGAAACATTTTGCATTTTCAGCTTCTCATCCATTTTGGATTTTGGATTTTTTCATGACTTATCCATTGCAACATGCAACAGGAATTTTCAAGTAGTCACATTTTTCACTGAAACAGCTAAAACCAGATCCATAGTTAGATTTAATCTCTATGACAGTTTTGTCTGAAGATCTGACTATGCACACACCTTTTCCCACTAATAATGAAGCTTAATATTGTTATGCAGCCAGGAGTATTGTTCCACCATCTCAGACTAGTGTGATTTAACCTGCACTTAAAATAGGTTTTGTTTTACAAGTCCGAGCAAGCTCAGCAGTCAAAGGACCCCCCCCCCCCCCCCTTCTCTCAGTGTGGATTCTTCTGCTTACTGAACCAATATTTTAGGTGTCTTATACCACCCCCCAAGATACCAAATCATTTTATAGTACTTTGTCTCAAAGAATGACTAGTGTTCCTTTGGCCGTAAACCTGTATTGAGTGTTTGACAAAGCAACAGCCTATGCTACAGGCTGCTGAACTCTGAATCTGTTTTGAGTACATGTGTCTGGAACTTTTGCCTTTTCTAAAAGGGGAAAAAGAAGACCTTCTCTCAGACCTGTCATCTGAGGGACAGAAAACATTTGACAAAGTTTGCTCATGTTACAAATAGATAAGCAAAGAATCATTAAAACAATCTTGGGATTAGACATTTTGGAAGCAGTATCTAATCTTAGAAAGTAAATTACAATGGAGTCCAAGATGACACAGATGAATTGATTTTCATACAGTTATATCAGCATGGGAATTCAGACAAGTGATAACATCAGAAGACAATTTACAACTTTAAAAAATACTTTTCTTGATAGTAACACACTTGAGGATTAGGAGTCAAGTGAGGTGAACCAGGTAGATGTAAGAGGGTTTTCTGTTGCTCTTTGGAATTTGGTTTTCTTTTCACTTTTTATAATGTGGAACAATTCCAGAAGAAGTTTTGAAATAAAAATAAATTTGACAATCTTTTCCTACAGCATTTGAAATAATGGAGCAAACTATGGAAGAACAAGCAAATCCTACCTTATAACTCAGAGAAGATTATGGAGAAAAACATCCCCACAAAGCAACTTCTGGTATTTCCAGAAAAGGGAATTGTTAACTCATTAACTTAAAATTTAAGAAGTCCAAGGGTGGTTTATTCTAGATAATTAAATGATAATAACTCACTATTCTAGCTGCTGTCCCCCAATGCCCTTCTCAAAAATATTGCCACCACTGGTCTGTCAGGAGCTTAGTTCATAAGTATACCCTGTAATGTGCTTCAGGCAAGAACAGTCAGACAAGCTGGAACCACCAAAATTCACTGTTTAGGGAAGCCTGTCTGATTTTTGCCTGAAGCAAATAAAAGAGGCTTGCTCTTCTCCAGGAAATCATGAAGAACTGGAAGTAATCACTTCCACTGGCACATCTGTGTCAACTGGGAACACATTTGTCCGGTGTTGGAAGGGAGATTGATTCTGCTTCTCTCACTCTGACAAAGTAACCCCATATTATGCTAATATTTTCATGAATAGAGATAGCACTGTGTCTTTAGACATTTTTCTTGATACACAGTCACCTTTACATAACTACTATCTTGTGAACTATTCCTAAGGTGTCAGTGATCAGAAACTTGAATCAGAATTTTACCCTTCAGTAATAGGGTCGAATTTATTAGTCAGATATAAACAAAAAATTAAATCAGGGGAACTTTCAGATATTGGGGTGACAGCAGGCTTCAGAAAGTGCATATAAATCCTCATTCCACTGGATTTCCATTTTTTCTGTCAGTGTATGTGGTAAAGGTTAAATAGATTAGCCAGACCCACCACAGAAAGCTCTATGTCCTTCAGTTTATGGTAGGACTAAAAATATTGTAAATTATGGGCCTCTTTGGTGGAGTCAGCTAAGATTTCTGGAACTTCAAGAGATTCCTTTTTTTTTTTAAAAGGTAAAAAGACTTAGTCTATTTTTATTTAGTATAAGAATTAAACCAAATTAATTTCATGGGGTGTGGACATGAGAAAGAGAGTGAAACAAGAGTAAATATTCAAGGTCCTGACTAAACAGAAAATTTTAGGATCATAAGATAATATCTCTTGGAAGAGTTGTCAGGGGACTTGAGACAAGTCCAATCTGCTCACAGCATGGTCAGAAAATTGACCATGGCAGATTGCTCAAGGTCTCATCTGATCATTACTTGGAAACCTCCAAAGAGGAAGACTGTCCAAAGTGTCCCAAAAGGCCATTTCCACTGCTGCTCTACTGCCCTTATGTGGCAGGAAAACACAGCCTTTTATTCAGTCTGAGCCTCTCTTGCTTCAGCTTGTGCCCATTGCCTCTCTGGCTCCCTGCAGAGCTGTGTGGAGTCCACTGTCTCCTCAGTGACACCCCATTGGCACTGGGGTTCAGTTAGGCATCACTAAAGCCAGCTCTGCTCCAGGCTGGCTGAGTCCTGCTGCTCCAGCTGGATGTCCATGCTCAGCTTCATGACTTTTCAGCCTTGAGGGCATGGAGATTGGACACTTCACCTCTCAGGCTGTTGAGTCCAGCCTGATTTCCCCTAAGGCTAAACTGTGGAAAAACTTCTTAAGAGAAGTGGTGAACACTGTGTTACTGAAAATGTAATACAGGGAACCATCTGCTCTGTCAGGAAGCTGATTTGATAACATAAGCAGCCATTACATAAAGCCACAGTAATTTTCCTTTGGTCAGTAACCTGAATTTCTATTTGTGACTTTTATTTACAAATATTTGGTTTTAGAAGAGGAAGAAGTTTGGCCTAATAGTAGAAATTTTGTGCATCATAAGTTGAAATAAATCTCTTAAAAAAAAAAAAAATATATATATATATATAT
>VWZN01011605.1:24626-42198 GCA_013396955.1 Regulus satrapa | reverse complement strand
AAAAACCCCCATAATTTTAACAAACTTCTGATATGACATAAACAACATGAATCAGGGCTGCTGGAGTACATTTTGAGTACGAATATTTAAATTCTTAATAGAAAGTAAAAAATTTATATTGACTTTTTTTTTAATTTCTTATTTTTCTCATGAGAAAAATAATTTTAACATTAGGTTGTCTTATAATTCTAGATCAATAGTATACATGGACATCACATCAAAATTTAATCATCCCCAAACCACATATAAAACTTTTAATTGTACTTGATCAATGCAGATCTATTCACAGCAGAGCAAGCATGAGATGGTCTACAAAGATAAGTAAGACAAGTGGGACCATATTTTATGTCAAATTAAAGTGAATCTATTTGAAGCACTGTGCTTGAGCGCTGTAATAGCATGAGCTGACATTTCTAAATGACATAACCTATGTGGTTTCCAGTAGCATTTTATTATTTTCAGTCAGATCTGGGAAAAGCAGAATAATTGCCTTGGGTATTGTTCTATACTCTGTGTCTTTTGGCCCAGAACTACTTGCTTTGATGAAAGTGTAGGGATCTGCACTGCACGGCAGTTTGTGATATGGGTAAGCTCCAAAAGAATGTGGTTTATTTGTTCTACCAAACAGAGGTCAAGAGAGAACAAGATTACTTCTCATAAATATATGAAGGAGATAAATTCCAAAGAAGGGAAAAAATCAGAACAGTTTAAGCTAAAGGACAGTGTTGGCATAAGAACAAGCTTGCTTAAATATCTTTGAATTACTCCAAATGAGGACAAATTTTCCAGCCAGCAATAAGGTCCAGAGTAGCTTTCTGGCAGCTAAGATAAGTAGGCATACAGAATATTAGCTATTGTTAAGATGAAGTGCAATCCATTTATGAGACTGTTTTATGCAATCAACTGAGACAAAAGAGAAAACATAAGCTCTAGAGGACTTCTTCAGTTGTCACCTTCTCCCTTCCCTTCCCTTCCCAAATGACAGAGTCATTAAACCCCATTCACCACACTTAACCTTTAGCATCTAGCAGAATTTGGTCCTTGCATCTCATTGCACTGACGGTGGAGAGAAAAAGAGTTATGCAGAAAGCTGCCCAATCACTAAAAGTCAAATTTTCCTGAGCAAGTAACTTCATTCTTTGCTTTTCATCTATAAAGCATAGCAAGAATCTATACTTCAAATAAGTACCTACATTCAGATGTATCAAGCTGAGCATTGTTATTATATTTCTAGTTTTTTTTCTCCAGCTCTTAATCTTTTTGGTTCTATATATATATTTTTTTTCTTTGTTATATGTTTTAGCTACAGTCTTGTTAAGAATTTGTCATGGCTTCAGGCTTACTGCACTAAAGTCTCCTTAGTAACTAAATAATGTCAAAGTAGCAGAAAATTTAGAATAATTACTGGAAAGTGCTATTTAACATGTAATTAATGGTTTCATGGTTTTTTAGGTGAGTATCTTTTTCCTCATGTGGTGTCATGAGGAATAAGTTAAAATTGCATTTAAAGTGTTTGCAATATAACCCTATTTTCAATGATAAACACAAAGGACAACTTTCATGATGTTTAAGCAGCCATGAGTACAGCATGCACTAATGAAAGCCTGACAAATATTTCAACATAGATAAGTTAAAAGAGCTGAAGAGAAAATTCTTAGGACCAGAGACACTGATGAAGTAGCAATTGCCTTTGCAAGACTATAACTGATTTTCCCTAAACTCGAGGCAAGTCTTTCCAGCCTGGGTCAGATATATCATAAATAAATAATGACTGAAGTTCTGCTGGATAAGGAAACATTTCCAACTGTGAACATTTAATCTCCAATTAAACTTTTAAGAGGAAAATTTTAAACCAGCATAGCATTAAATTTAATAAAAGATAAAGGTCAGCATTTACCAGACTCATGTGCTTAGTTGCTTTATGCAGTGTACCTCTGCAGGATGTGGTCCTGTCTAGAAACACCACTTAGAAAGGCTCCACCTTCTCTGAACAGTGGACCTGATGAGACGCAAAATCTGAAGAGACTCTAAGACTCTCAGCATCAGTAAAGCCACTTCTCAGTTTAGCTGCATTTCTTTCTTTGAGGAATTTACCAGCATTTCAGCATTATTTGTCTGTAGTGTTTACCTTTGCTGCTCAGTACTCCCACTAAGCCCACTCTGAATTTGTATTGCAATACCATGAAGGCTGGTTTCCTAATTCAAAACAGAGCTACATTTTCTTTAGACTTACCTTGCTACTCCTTCCAGCTACTTAAGGACATTGTGACTCCACCATGGGAAGACTATGCTGGGAGCACAGTGGCACTGCTGAAATGTGTAGAGCAGCTAAGGAGCTGAGGTACATGCAGGTCTGTATTTCCACAAAATCTAGACTGGGATCAGATATGATCAGATATCTCAGAATTTTTATACTGCACTCAGAGAAATGTCAAAACTAGTGCAACACTGCCCAGAATTAGGTCCAATGGCGATGTGTCTCAAGTGGGAAAATGTATTCTGACTTCAGATCACATACTCTGAATTTCTTACTAATGTTTTTAACCACAATAATACAGTATTATCTGGCCATGCTCCAGTAATATTTGTAATAGTTACAGGTGAAGATTTCCCAAGTCTCCCTCAAGACAGAAACTCATTTTCTTATTAGTGCATAATGAAAAGTTTGTAAAATCTCTGGGAGAAAAAAAGAAAAGTATCTTACATCAGAATGAACATAAAATATGCTTTTAAAACAATAATTAGCCAACCACCAAGCAAGGAAGTAGAGAATAGGCTCAGAGTATCAGTGCTTCAAGAAACAGAAACAACAAATTATGGAACTTATTTTACAGATTTCCAAAATATGAAATGTAATTATCCAGTGATAATTTGACCCTAATATATTATTAAATCTTGAAGCTCAAATATAATTATTCCTATCAAGATTAATTTGAATCTAGGGGAAAAAGGAGGTGAGCTATAATCTAACAAATTCAAATAAATGTGCTCTTCTTGAAATACTTTTGCAAATACCTGGGAAAGCTTTCTTGCCTTCATTACCTACGCAGGCCAAATCTATTGGTAACTAGCCAAATATATGAGAATTTTGGTCAGAAAATTATTTTATTGACATGTGTGATACAGTCCCAATACAAAGAGAAGATGCAGAGTCACAGAATAGTAGATCAAGATACTAATATGTGAAGTAAATTTCCTTCTCTTGCATGTCAAATCCAAGATGCTAGAAAAAATCTAGGTATCGTTCATAAATTTAAAAGCTGTTTCTAGGACATCTGAGCCAAGAGGCTATGCTTTGTTTTTAGCTACTAAAAGGCAGATGACCAAATTCTTTCAGGACTCATTTCTTACTGTGGCTACCACCTTTGGGAAGCAATTGGCAAGCTTTGTCCTACATTCCTTTTGCATTAGTCTCACTCTGCCACCAATTAACCTGGATTACTATCTACTTTATCATAGAAACTCTTTCTGAAAATACTCAGCATATTCACAGATTTATAAAGACTTGCAGATACTCATATAAGTTATGGCAAAATTTAGCTTTTTTCTTCTATTTTTTAATCTACACACAATAGCTAGGAAAATGTGGAGGAGTATTTTTATCTTCATCGTGTCAAAATAATACTGAAGTGTTTTTTATAACCAAAGTTATATGTTCATAGTCATATGGCACTTTTTTACAGGGAAGCTAGAGTTCCTCATTCCTCTTCAACTGCTGTACTCACCACTGCCTCAAAGGAACATCAACCCATCACAGAGTTATCAACTTTTTTTTTTTTTTAATATGAGTTTGATAAAGTGACATCCACATTCTCTTGNTTTTTTTTTTTTTTTAATGTATGCCACTTAAGTTCATCCTAACTTTCTAGTTTCTCCATAGGAAAGATGTAATATTTAAATATTTATTCTGGTTAATTCTTCTTCTTTTCATCTTTCATATTAGCTTTGGGGCAGCAAGGAAAACAATCAGTTTCCATGAGTGATCCCTTTAGTTCTAAGAATATTTAAGAGAATATGTTGGGAGTAAAAGGCCAACCCCCTATGTCCAGGCATTGATTGTAGCCATACACAGCCACTTCTTTAATTACACCCTATTTAAACATCTGAGTCTAGGATGGGCACAATCTTTAAATATATCTTTACATATCCTAAAGTATGTGAGACACAAGACAAAAAGATCATAAATTCTACACATTTGAGCTTTTATAGTGATAAGCCCTTACTGATCTTTCTTAAAAGAAGGGGAAATGAAACAGTGTTCTAAATTTAGCATGGAAAATGAATGGCCTCAGGCATTGACCATTTGTTACTTATCAGATGTTCAGAATATTGTCTAGATTACACTTTTCACTACAGATTGGATCACTGAGTGTAATGCCAAATATTCCATTAAAAAAAAAATATAAGTTATTTTCTAGTTTAACCTTATGTTTCATAATACAATGGAGGGAAAAGGGCAGCAAATAACATGACAGTGAAAAGTTCTGCTTAGCAAAATGAGCAAATGATGGGTAAACCATGTTAGCAAAAGATTTTTGTACTTTCCCACCCAAATATATATGCATGATTAACAAGGATATGCTCCAGTTAGCACTCCAGTGAGTTGGTGCAGCCAAGACAAGTGGACTGCCAGACATCATCCAGGCTTGAACTCCCTCCAACTATCATTCATCTCAGACTCTTGGGTGACAAAAGTATAACACCCCACAACATCATCCCATGGGTAGGAATTACCAGGCATCAACTTGAGAAAGGTTAAGAGAAGAAATTCCTGCATATTACGCAACTCTTACTCCTTTGCAGAGAGCTGCTCCCACATAACCCATTGGCAGCTGCCTTTCCATACTGCTGCCTTGCTTCTCCCTACACCTGAAGACAGGTGCCCTTACTAGGCAACACTTACCGGCCACATAGTATATTCCTTTCAGAAGAGCCACATCTGATTTTTTAGAGAACTTTAGAGAGCTTGGCTTGGACATTCACTTTTTTTTTTCTTTTAATTTTTTAATTGGGTTTTGGTGTTGCTGTTGTTGTTTTGTTTTTGTTTTGTTTTGTTTTGTTTTGTTTTGTTTTGTTTTGTTTTGTTTTGTTTTGCAGAAGGCAATAAAGAAAGCCCAGTAACAGGTCAACAAAAAGTCAGGAGATACTAAGCTTCTGGTTACTTATCACAGGCCATTGTTCATTTAGCGTCACAATACCAGGTCTTCATTCCACTATTATTTTTGCTGGAATTTCTCATAGAGAGAAAAGGAGCACTGGAAAAGCAGTCTCAAATAAATCCATTTTGTGTGGTCATTCAGAGTGGCTTTAATCTCATTTGCATTAATTTCTTTTCTGGTGCAGACACAGAAATTTAATGACTAATTAAATGAGGTTTTTTTCAGAACATATGTTTACTGACATTAATAGGCATGTAAGGTGTGAACAACAGACTTCTATGGTGCAAGCCATCATCATATCTGCAGAGTGCATTGTTAAAATGCATTTGATGTAAAATGTTATGAAAAGTTGATGTGAAAAACAGCTTGCTTCTTGCATGATACACATAGTATTTTTTACTTCCCTGATGTTCTGCAATACAGTGAAAGGTGAAAAATTGACAGTTCTCTAAAAGGGTGGTATACCCAGGTAAGTAAATGGAAGTGCAAAGCAAACTTAGAGCTGCATAGCACAAAGTATCTGCACAGAATCTCTTCCTTAAGCATTGATTTTATCCCAACAAAATTTAAACAAGGTACTTAAATTAGAAATGTAGTTCTGTAAGGTGATATGGTAAGAGAAATATCTTTCTAAAAGCTTATATATATATATANCTGGAAAAACAAGAGGTAAATACAAAGCTTATATATATATATATATATATATATATATATATGAATGAGTTATAGTTTATTTGATTTAACAGCAGAGGAAGTATAAAGTATGTTTATACATACATCTTCATGTATGATCTTTTAAGAACACCTGTGTCTAGGTTTGCTGAGTTTCTGGGAAGGAGTTTCAGATGTTAAGAGATTATTTATGTGGTTGTTTTGTTTTGTTTTGCTTTTTCCTTCTTTCTAACTTAGAAAACAAATCATTTTCTGTGAAGCTGCATTTAAATATGGTGGAATATTTTTCTTTCAGTATTTAAAATGCTATTGTTTTGAATGGAAAACAGTAATAATGTTATAAATCATTCACATATTACAGTGATGTCAGCTTGTTCATAGTAGTTAACTCTAAGACATGTTGATTTATCCAGTACTTCTTTGCTGTGGGCCTATTCCTGACAGAAGGCCTAATTTAAAAGAAGAGGAAATCTTAATCCAAACTCAGTCATATATTATTGTAAGGTCTGAATCTACAGTGTGGTAAAACATCATTACTTCAGTCTGAAGTGTAAAAATGAACCATGTCTTTCACTGAGTGCTTTCTTTCCTATGAAATCAAATATCTGTTTAATGGGGGTTGGGGGGAGAACAGAGGTTTTTGGGTTTATTTAATGACAGAATTAATCCAAATTAACCACACACAAAACTGACAAATACAAGACTGATATCATGTTATTCTCAGTCTACTAGCAGGTGTTGTAAGTGCAAATAGTTTTCAAGACTATTCCTTTATCTTCCTTGAATAATTTTGAACCATTGGCAAAATTTTATCAACTGCTGTAACACCTCAATTATATACCACTTTAAAATTATTATTCTTAAGCTATACTGGTGTCCCTGCTCTTAAATATCAAGTCACAACAATCAAAGGTGGATCGGCAAGATTATTGTGGGAGATACAAGGTTCTATGGACAATTAAATGGAGTTATAGTTGGCACAATTCTGTAATGTCAGTGACAGTTTCATTTGATCAGTTTAAGATTTCAGGTCATGAAATGAGTGACCTTAAAAACACCTATGAGAAATGCTCATTGATAGTATCTTTCCAAACTTTGAAACACATTTAAACATCTATTTGTAACTAAAATTATTTTTTTTTTTTAAATAAAGTGCACATGAAAAAGTATTTCTTCAGTACATGTCCCAAAAAAACTCCTTCTATTTTTACCATGACTGCACAGGTGGCTTTTGGTGAGCTAGAGAGTTCTTTTATTCTGCTGTATAAACAGACATGGGAGACATGGAAGTCTCATGGTGGAATCATGCTCATGAAGTAGCTTCTGATCATAAACTTTGTTCCTGGAAATACTGTGTCTCTCCTTTGAGACTTTCCATTTAATGGTAAGAAAGCAGCTAGAAGTGATGCTATTTGGACATGAGCTGTGCAGGCTTCCCCAGATTGTGACTTCAAAGTAGAAGTGTAAATGTTACGCATATTTGCTTTATATATTTGGCTCTCCTTTGTTTCAGTCTTATACAGACTTCCTCTTTTGACTGCATGACAGTGACTGAAGAAAAAGTAATTTTTGAAACTCCCATGAAAGTTTGAAAATATGTCTCTCAGAGACAGCAATCTCTGCTTCTCATAACTAAGAGAAACTCTCTACCTTTAGCTCATCTTTCAAGATCTTATTTTCTCTTGTCAAATTGTTCTATGCTGCAACTCAACATCAGATTAATGATTCCAAGAACTGGCCTTTCTAATAGGTATACCTCTGATTTTAGGGATGCAAGGAAGGAAATCTGGGGTTTGTTTGTTTGTTTGTTTGTTTGTTTGTTTGTTTGTTTGTTTGTTTTTCTTCTCATTCCTCGTGCTGAGCAGTGGAATTATACAGAAATAGAAAATCATGCTAAGAAAATGGAAAGTGAACTATTCTGAAAAGAAAGGTGGTCAGTTGAACTGGGACAGAAGATGTGTTCCTCCCAAGGGAAAAATATAGAGATATTAGACAGTCACTTTGTACTGCCAATTGTGAGTTGCGTTCTCCCTCTTACAGAGGTGAAGCAGCTCATCTGGAGATTGCATAGACACAGATGAACACTGAGGGAGTGTCAGGCATATAAGAGTGGGAGAACATGCACCTGACTTACAAAATGCTTTAGGATTATCTTTTTGTTGTTGTTTTTGAGGTGCTTTTAGAAGCCTGGAATTGGATTAATTTTATCAGATGCATATAAAAGCATGTAATTCTGCATCTGAGCCTGCCATATGCTGCTTTTAATTGAATAATAGAGAAAAACAGGTCTTCTGAGATGCAGTTCATCTACTTCTATAGTAGATGTCTAAAATTTGTTAAAAGGGAAGCTAATTAGTTTAGGTGAACAAATTTATGCTATAAACCTTTAAAGCTAAGTGAGATGAATCCCACCTTACAGTTTTGGAAACTTCATTTTACTAAGTTTTTTCAAGAAAAAAAATAGAGTTATGAGAAATTATTTTGGTTTAGTCAAAACTCTAATTTCAGTCAAAAAAAGAATTGATGGAGAACCATGGACTAGCTTTAAATGGCTCATGAAAGCTATACTAAACCACTATTTTATATAAATTTTAAAATTTTGGTTAGTTTATCTTGAATTTAAACTGATTCACTTTAAACCCATGGAATCCTAGAATATTTTATATGATCCTAAAGATCATCTAATTCAAATATCTACTCCATGAGCACATCTACACCTTGCGCTAGATCAGACTTCTCCAAGACCCATCCAGCCTGGTCTTAAAGATGTCTGGGAAGCGGTTTCGAGAACTTCTCTGGGAAAATTGTTCCAGGGCCTCACTACCCGTAAGGTAAAGAATTTCTTCCAAATATCTAATCTAAGCCTACTCTCTTTCAGTTTAAAGCTGTCAGTTTTTGTCCTGTCACTATATGACCTTGGTTTTTTGTGCTTTACTGTGTAGATTTTCTGCAAATACTCTTGAACACTGAAAGTTGTTTAGCACATTTTTTGATCTAAATTAAGCAGATTGTAGTTTCCCATTGTGCTCATAGTTTTTTTTCATCTCTAGATAACAACAGGACATTGGCTATTTGCAGGCATAAAGATCTTTTTTACCACTAAGTGAATTTTTACAGCTGTCATCTACTGCTAGACATTCCAGTTCAAAGCCCATGATGTTACTTTTCAATGCGGTTTTTTTTAAAGATATTAAAAGCATATAACCTCAACATATTTGTTATAATCTTCTTTATATATATATATATATACTTGCATTTATAAAACAGTTTTACTATTTTACATTTTGGTAAAGCTTTTCATATTGATTTAAAATAAGACTTCGATTTTGTTCATATTAAATTAAATTTCCAAAACCTTACTGTTTTAAACAATGCAGAAACACTGCCTAAATACCTCTTTTCCTCTTAAGCTTTAGTGGTGCTGTCCTTGTAGCCTGGGCTAAAAACTTACAATTCAGCTAATCTCTTTTTTCAATATCTGCTTTTCCCTTAAATCACCTTAATTTGCTTTACAGCCATAGGAAGGTATAAGCATTCATAGCTAAGAGCAGTGACCAATTTAGAACAGTGAGCAATTTAGACATTGCTTCAGAAGAATAAATTTCACTTGAGAAGTGTCAGGCTCTGTTCACTAGAGTAATCCATGAGATTCGGTGAGATGTAGATATCAATGTCATAGACCCTCACAGTCAATTCAGTTTTCTAAATAGGTATTTAGTATCAACTGGGGTGTCCCAAGGTATTCACTTGGTCTCCATCTGCCAGTCTAGAACAATGAAAATCTCTTTTACCTTGTCATATGTCAGCACCTTACAAATGGCTCAACTATTCTGTAGATCCCTAGATGGATGTTTTAGATAACCAAGTTATACTTCTACTCTTACCTCTCTCAGATCTCTTCTACAGGGCTGGCTTCAGCTCCATGTTGAGTTATCTCCATGTCTACATGCAGATGTGTGTGAACTAGTCAAAATTGCAGCCATCAGCTGGGGTCAAATTTATCTAACATGACAAAGGTTGGAGGTAGTCATTCAGCTCATCTTGAAGTAGATATTTAGACTTATTGTTTGTTAATTAATTAATTGTTTCAGAAGATTCATCTAGGGCAAATTGAGGGTTGTTAAGGCATCTTATTTGACCATTGGAAGCTGATCAAGAAATATCTGGTCTATTTCTGTGCCCCAGTTGCCACTCTTGTGCAGGCGTAGTGGATGGTCTAGCAAATGCACGCTGTCGTCACTGAAAGACAATGTAGTGAAGCTATTATAATGTGAATTATTTTTCTGGAAGAAAGCACACAAATCCCTCTCTAATTTGTGCACTCAAAATTAGTTGTTATTTCATTTTTTTTGTTTCTAATGCCTAAGTCTATGCTCTATCACTTAATGGCCTGGCTATTTATTCTATCTTTACCTCCTTTTAAGTTATTTTTGTCTTTGTTTATATTTATTTGGTCAGTGCAGTCAGATTAATGCAGGATTTTGGAGTAGTCTTAGTTTATTTTTTTTTAGCTGAACTATATTTCCTTCTCCAGGCTTATTCTTAGTTATCTTCAGAAGTGATCTCTCAAACTTGAGGTAATGCCATCCACAGCAACAATGTTCTTTTACTTCTGGGACGTATTTTCTAATCATGCTATGAGCATGAGGTGACTGAGATGTAGTCCCCTCATTCAATAGCTCCACAATCACAACCTAAATTTTGTCTGTGGGTATGTCCCTGTCACCTGCACTTTTACATCATTATAATGTTTTACTTAGCACCTAAGTATAAACTACAGACAGGGGAGCCATGACCTTAACACAATGGAAAAAAAAAAAATAAAATTGCCAGTATAGTAAGATTTCTGCTCTGAGTCTTTTCTCACACTATTGAAAAAACAGATTTCACATGAGAATCCTCTCATCGTGAAATTATATTAAACTTTGTAACTCCTTTGTCAAAAATGGCTGATCATGTATGACTTTATGTGGCGCCAGGTCGTTGCCCCAGAGCTTAGCAGAAGGCAAACTTTTTGCTGCCAAGTACAGCCATCCTCAGCTGAGCCTGAACCACCACACTGTCTCCATCATACTAAATTTCTTGAAAACCATGGAATTATAGAATTTTTTAAGTATGAAGAAATATTAAAAACCACAAATTTCTATCCCCCCAACATGGATAGGATTATCTTCCACGAGGCCAGATTACTCAGAGCCCCATGTAGCCCAGTCCTGAACATATCCAGGAATAAGGCTTCCACAACAAGTCTAGGAATAGGGTTTCTCTGGGAAACGTGTCAGTTTCTCACCACCCTTACAGCAAGGAATTTCTTCCAAATATGTAATCTAAGCCTAGTCTCCTTCAGTTTAAAGCCATTAGCACTTGTTCATGCCCTTGTAAAAAGTACCTTGTTAGATGCTGGAACATGCTTTAAGATCCTTCTCTTCTCCAGGTTTAAAGAAAGAAATAGAAAAAACCAAAAAAACAGTGGGGGGAGAGAGGGAGAGGCAGACAGATAAAGCAGAATATACCCATGGATCCAGTGGCATGTCACTAGTTTTTCTTCACCCTGGACCTCATGAGGGGAAGAGGAATAGCAGGTATGGATCCCTCCTCTGTGGTGACTAGTGACAGGATGTGAGGAAATTGACCTGAGACTATGCCAGGGGAGGTTTATATTAGGATAAGGGAAGGTTTATATGAGGATAAGGATAAGGATAAGGATAAGGATAAGGATAAGGATAAGGATAAGGATAAGGATAAGGATAAGGATAAGGATAAGGGGATATTAGGATAAGGGTATTCACCCAAAGTGTGGTTGGGCACTGGATCACACTCTCCAGGGAAATGGTCACAGCACTAGCCTCACAGAGTTCAAGAAGCCTTTGGAGAATACTCTCAGGTACAGTGTGATCCTTAGGGATGGTGCTGTGCAGGGCCAGGGGTTGGAATTCATGGTCTTTGTGGGTCTCATCCTCCTCAGCTTATTCTGTGCTTCTGCGCTTCTGTGTTTCAGGGATTCTTGTCGGTGGGGNCTAGCCTCACAGAGTTCAAGAAGCCTTTGGAGAATACTCTCAGGTACAGTGTGATCCTTAGGGATGGTGCTGTGCAGGGCCAGGGGTTGGAATTCATGGTCTTTGCGGGTCTCTTCCACCTCAGCTTATTCTGTGCTTCTGCGCTTCTGTGTTTCAGGGATTCTTGTCGGTGGGGGGTCCCAAGGTTGCTCATTGTCTATGTATTTCTCTTATTCTATTGGTTAAAGGATTCTCTCTCTTCTAATGCTAATTAGTCCCATGATGAATTTTCCTCTTCTTTTGAGTCAATGGGTTTCTTTAGTCCAATGGTTGTGGTTGGTGGTTGCACTCTTCCCCGACCAGAATCATCTTTTATTGAATGGGAGTTGATTTCAACACAGTTTCTGAGTTGGCTTTCCTTGGGACCAATTAATTATGCTTTTTTTTTTTTTTTTTTTTTTTTTTTTTTTTTTTTTTTTTTTTTTTTTTTTTTTTTTTGTCCATTATTAGTAATGCATCCTTCTCCCCAGCTTTGTTAATGTTTGGACAATAGTGCCACCTTTATCTTATCTCAAGCTCCTGTCACAGTGGCTTAGAGCAGTCCAAATTCCATGGAGGCGTATTTGAGGGAACTTCAGTGGCTGCAGATGCCATCTGTCCCGTAACCTGGGGCAATCTTTGTTTGACTGGGATGTGTGTATGAGCAGTTGCTTCTTCACACTTGCCACAGTGAGAATTTTTGTTTGGATGCATTACCCAGGATGTATCAGACAGATGTTTCCTCTGCCCAGCCCAGAGTTAGCACCATCCTGTTGTTCCATTTTATGTTTTCTCATGGCAAAACGGCCTAAACAGTGATGGGACAGGCAACAGTGCATTTTAAGTCCCTACAGATGGGTCTTTCCTCTTCACCCTGCAGGGCATTGACATGGTTCTGAAAAGGTACCTCAGGCTTCAGGGAAAGTATTTTCTTCCTGCAGGTCCTTGAAATCCTAAAACAGACTTGTAGGGGAAAAAATTTCTAAAATGTTTTTTGCTGAAAACATACTAGGACAACTAGCGCTAAACAGAAAGCTTTGTATTGATGCACAGTTTATTTTCTAACTGAAGTTTCTCCAGAACTGTGTGTTCCCCACTCTGCAAATTTATTACTTGCAGCCTTTGGGATTTGTTTGTTTCCCTTGCAGTTTATGCTGCTGACTATACCTCAGCTATGCCATCTGTTGTTCTTCTTTTCTCTTTCTTTGTGTTTCTTTTTCCCTGTGTCCTAATTCCAAGCTACATTAACTGTTCTGTGTCTCAAAGGATATTTAGGAACTTTGAGTTTTACTCTGCAACTGTCAAATGCCAGTGCTGGAGAGTTCCAAGTTCCTTTTCATATCCTCCAAAAATTATGAAATGGCTTCAAAAAATAAATTATTTTCAGCCTTCTGGTGGGTATCTTCATCTATACTTGGTTCTTGCAACTCTATTGCAAAATGCATGTTTCTTCTTTGTGTCCCAAGGACAGATTTTCCGATCTCAGTATTGACANATAATAATAATAATAATAAAAGGTAGATGTTTATCATCCACCTTTTAAGAAATAAAAATCTCTTCTCAGGTGTAAATGTTGAGGGACAGCTGGGATAAAATGGAACTATTTCAATTTTTTGAGACTGAATTGGCATCACACCATGTATGCTCTATATTTAGTCTCAAATTGCTTGCTTTTAAAAGCAAGCCACAGTCATTTTAAATGCTTATGAGTGCATGGAGTGCTGAGACGTTGTGTTAGTGTGGTAATGTGCATTTACTCTATTGTTTGGATTCTTGTGTGTGCTTTGTAGCTTATAGCCTCTGTGCACAGCTTTATTTACCTCTATGCCGTAACTACAGTGACTTCATGAATCATAGTTTAAGTAAGAGGGAGAACACTGAGATGCTTTAATAAGGAGACACTGAATAAAGATACAAAATACCTATTTTGTATATAGCTGCACAATAATAAATTTATGTCAGAAATAAATACTCTGCAATTTTGCAGAGTATCGCATTTGTTTATTTTCTTGCCTATAAACTATAATTTTATATTGAAACCCTACTGTTTGGTGAGAGAACTCTTGGCACAAAAAGCCTGACCCATTCATACTTCTACTTCATATGACACAAATAGCAACTGATAAATTGCAAAAGATTTGCCACGTGAGCAGGAATAGAAAATATATGAAAGGATATAACAGGGACTTGTGCTATTTACAGGGTCTTGTACTGCCATGTGGACTTTTTTAATGACTATTTAAGTAGTTTTTTTATTTTTGAGATGGTCACTGGTGCCCTTNAAAAAAAAAAAAAAAGAGTTTTTGCCACAGTTGGGAGTTTTTTAGTCCTTAGTCACTGAAATCATCTAATGCAAAAGAATTCTTCTTTTATTTTAAAACATATTTAACATATTTCTTTGTTTGAAAAGATATAGTGGAAATCCTGCCACAAATACACCCAGTATGAACATGGGCTGGAAGATTGGAACATTGAATCCATAACTGACAAGCAAAAATTTCTTAACTCTCACAATTTCTAAAGAAATGCAACTGAATAATAATAATAATAATAATAATAATAATAATAATAATAATAATAATAATAATAAAAATAATAAAAAGGTAGATGTTTATCATCCACCTTTTAAGAAATAAAAATCTCTTCTCAGGTGTAAATGTTGAGGGACAGCTGGGATAAAATGGAACTATTTCAATTTTTTGAGACTGAATTGGCATCACACCATGTATACTCTATATTTAGTCTCAAATTGCTTGCTTTTAAAAGCAAGCCACAGTCATTTTAAATGCTTATGAGTGCATGGAGTGCTGAGACGTTGTGTTAGTGTGGTAATGTGCATTTACTCTATTGTTTGGATTCTTGTGTGTGCTTTGTAGCTTATAGCCTCTGTGCACAGCTTTATTTACCTCTATGCCGTAACTACAGTGACTTCATGAATCATAGTTTAAGTAAGAGGGAGAACACTGAGATGCTTTAATAAGGAGACACTGAATAAAGATACAAAATACCTATTTTGTATATAGCTGCACAATAATAAATTTATGTCAGAAATAAATACTCTGCAATTTTGCAGAGTATCGCATTTGTTTATTTTCTTGCCTATAAACTATAATTTTATATTGAAACCCTACTGTTTGGTGAGAGAACTCTTGGCACAAAAAGCCTGACCCATTCATACTTCTACTTCATATGACACAAATAGCAACTGATAAATTGCAAAAGATTTGCCACGTGAGCAGGAATAGAAAATATATGAAAGGATATAACAGGGACTTGTGCTATTTACAGGGTCTTGTACTGCCATGTGGACTTTTTTAATGACTATTTAAGTAGTTTTTTTATTTTTGAGATGGTCACTGGTGCCCTTGAAATGGCATTTTTTCAGATGTTCAAGCAAATATGTTGAAATGAGTTCCCTCAGCAGAAGAGGACTTCAAGTGTATTAATGCAAGTATTAAAAAAAAAAAAAAAAAAAAGTTAAAAAAGTCAACCTATNACTTAAAAAAAAAAAAAAAAAAAACAGCTTAACAAGTCAAACTATTTACATTGGCTGTATAATGTAAGCTCTGCTACACTGTAAATGATTGTCTTCTACCTTTTGAATATGGCAAGCAGTTGATAAAGCCCTCTGAGGAATTTGCCACCCCTCTGCTTATCCATCTGTCCTACCATCTCTGGCTTTTGGAGAAACAGCTGTCCTTAAATATTATACAGTAATCTATGCCAAAGGAATACATGCATTACTGGAGCTAGTATTGTCTTGTGCATCCTAAAAGTGATTAATTTTTTAACAGGTTTCAAGAGATGCATTCATTTATCCAATAAGCTGAACAATAAGCATGGACTGTGGAAGGTGGATTGCTTCCAGTTTTTTTTCCATTGTTAAATAGCTGATAAATTCAAATGGAAAAGTAAAATATTTATCCCACAGTTTATGCCAGTGTTACCCAAAATCACAAATACCATTCATAACAAAGAAATAGTAGCAATGTCACATTGTTTTGAGCAAATGCATTGTGAATAAACTTCAAAGCTCAACAGTTCATTCCAACAGGAAAATTCAATTTTTTTAAAATTTAAACAATAATCCTGTTAGTATGCTATAACATACTGCTGCATAATATTCACATGCTGCTGTTATTGAATCAGTGTTTTTTGGCTCTGTGATTTAACAAGTAACAGGAGCTATGGAACACTGAGGAGAGAAGATATTTGCTCAAAATATGACACGTTCAGTCACTTGAATGGGATTCACAACATCGAAAGGTGGAACTTGACTACCTAACAGACATCTTGGGATTTTATACAAAATCAAGGGTACTTCCCACTACTGCCTTCATCCATCACTAGAGAATAACATGAAACTCCCGCAGTCCTTGTATCATGTTTTTGAGCCTTGTGTAAATGCCTTTGGTGCAATAGGGCACCTTACATGCCATTACAGAGCTATCAGATTATGAATGTTGATGTAGATCACCACAGTATAGATATCTGCACTTGACCTTGTCATCCTATTTTACTATTCATGAAAGAAATAGACAAAAATATATTAGGTCATGATTCGTATTACTGTGTTGTGTGTAGTGAACTGCCTGCTAAAAAGCCTATTGCTCTTTGCTGTATGAGGAGCTTAGTGCTCAGCTCAGATACAGATTTACACATGGTCAGATGAATCCCAGGCTTTTTATGAATAAATGAAAAGTGCCTGTGGAAAACATTAAGTAATTGGCAATCTAGATCCCCTTCTTGATTGAAAAGGTAACCCAGAGAAACTCTAATTTCAGAAAGCTTTAGCTTCCTTGTCACTGTTAGAAAGAGACAGATCAATCCAATTACTCAATTACTATGAAAAGATGTGATAACATCCACTTTTACTATTTACTGGGCCCTTATTTCATCCAAGTGGTCTGTGTTCTTGGATCCCTAAAGTGTGATACTATTCCTTTTGAAAGAAAATTAGTGGCCAGCAGACAAGAGAGTAGTAATTTACCTTAATCTCCTTTAATTACGAATGTGCAGTTCCTGCAGACAGGCATTGCTGAGTGGGTTTTAATACTAGAGCAGCACAAACCTGGTGGGCACATTAGAAATTGAAAGGTAAAATCCCTCTTGTCTGAGCAAGCCATGCTTGGTTTTATCTGCAAGGAAAAAAAAAAATCATACTTTAGTACAGCTGTCTTTCTTATCTCTTTCTCAGGGGGATCCTTTCCTGGAAATTCTCAGTGTGATGGCTCTTCCTGATATGAATACTTAAATAATATTTTACTCTTAAAGCATTTAGTGACTGTACTGGTTTTCACTGGGACAGAGTTAAATATGTTCATAGTAGCTGATATGGGGCTATGATTTGTGCTGAACACAGTGTTGGCAACACAGGGATGTTTTAGTCACTGCTGAGCAGGGCTTACAGACACAAGGCCTTTTCTGCTGTTCACCCTACCCCACCAGCACAGTGGCTGAGGGTGCTCAAGGGATTGGGAGGGACACAGATGGGACAGACAATTCCAACTGACCCATGGGATGTCCCATAATGTGTGACACCATGCTCAGCAATAAAACTGGGGAGAGTAGGCTGTTGGGCTGGCATTGCTCTGGAGCAAGGGAGGCATCTGTTGATTGGTGATTGGTGCAGAGCAATTATTTTCTTTTGCATCACCCATTTTCCTCGTAGTTTCCTTCCCTTCCCCTCTCTGCTTGCTTGCTTTT
>VWZN01011605.1:259-24343 GCA_013396955.1 Regulus satrapa | reverse complement strand
AAAAAGCTGTGGCTTGAGATACAGTTTAGTAATTAAAGCAAAGTGAAATAGTATAATGCTATTACTAATAATATTTGCAATGAAAGGAGAGAGAAGAAAACAAAGCACAAGAAGACTGAGTGATGCACAATTGAGTTCAACACCTGCCAGCTGATCAGCTGATGCTCTGTCCATGTGCAGCAGCAATTGGTGCCTTTTGGCCCACTTTCCTGGGCTTATAAAATGATCATGATATTCTGTAGTATGCAATATGACTTCGGCCTGTTCGGGTCAGCTGTCCTACTCATGCCCCTTCCCAGCTTCCTGTTACCCCCCTCACTGGCAAACTACTGAAAAGTCCTTTGTAGTAGTGCACACACCTGTGTTCCCTAGTTTCTATGTAATCCCTCCCTCCAAGCATGTTTATCCTTTCCCCTCCCTCTCCCTGGAATGTTATCCCATTGGTTGGTGTTATATGTCTCCTCACCCCTCTCCCGAGGTTTGAAAGTACCCGGGAAATGTTTCCTCCTCCTCTTTTCCCTCCTGGATTCCAGCCTGAATAAACATCCAATGTTATCCCAGAGGCAAAGGCAGCCCTTTGGTCTTTTATCTAAGTCGTGAGGAGCTCCCCTGCCCTCCCCTCCACATAGCTAGCCAGGATTATTCGGGAGGGACAAAAGGGGGTAACTTCAGTCCTTGATATATGGTAATCACTGCTCAGCAACAACCAGCACATCAGTGTGTTATCATCATTATTCCCACATTGAATCCAAAACACATCTCTGTACAACCTACCAGGAAAAGAAATCTAACTCTATCCCAGCCAAAATCTGGACAGCTGCCTGTTCTAATTAAACCATGACACTGACCCTAAGTTATTGGTGGATTTAAAATAAGTCTTATTCACAGAAGTCACTTCAATAAATGTTCTAATTTGAAACAGAGCATTGGATTTGATTGCCATGTTAGTCTGTTTAGATTATGAGTATCTCTGGAGTAAAACCATGTTTTACGCAGCACTGAATACACATAAATCAATAATGTGTTTAGATTTGTCCCTTGGCCATCAAATTCATCAATTTAATTAGTTAACAACAGCCTTTTGATGATTATTTACTATACTGGCCAGAAATTTTAAATATTGTATTTTCAGTGAGATTATACTGATTTACAGGGGTAGTCAAGCAATAATTAAAAGAAAAATAAAGAAACAAGGAGATTTTAGCAAGATTTCAATTGAAATGCCAGGTAAATTCTTGAAAATACCTAGTCTGATTTTGTGCTGCATGTTCCCAGAAGACTCAGTGTTATGAGTTTAAAGAAGCTTTAGGATAATATATCTGGTAGCTGCTTTAGCCTAATGTATACTGTTACATGAATTTTGCAGAATGTCAGCTGGCTGCTTTTGAGTTCAATTGTGTCATAATACACCAGCTCAGCAGTTCATTCAAATTATCCCTTTTATGGAAAAGGGCATCAATAAAATTGAACACTGTTAATTTAGCCCTTTAAAAAAAAAAAAAAAAAAGCTTCACTGAACTTAAAGGGATAAAATAATTAGATGTAAATTAACATTCATATTTATATGTAGTTAATTAGAATGCTTCATTTTATGTACCTAATTTGTTTTTGACACCATAATCTTTAAAGTCCTCTCTTTTAAAATGCTGGAAACCTAATAAAAACATCTATTATAATATACCAAATGTCTATTTTTTAAATTTACTCATATCTTGATTGATAGGGTGACTGGTACATTTATATATCACTAATCTTTGATAACCATTCCATTCTAATATATAAAAATTAATTAGCACAGGTGCTTGCAAAACATAGAATAAAGGGAGTTTAAACAAGTCCTATGAAAGTTAAAGTTTGTGACTCCAGATATAAAATAACAAAATTAAGTTTGTATGTAAGACATGAAAAGTTCAAAATTTCAAAAAATTCTAAATCTAAACAACTGAAAATTCATGCCATGTCTCTCATTTTTTTTGTGAATCTGCCCTTTTTTTCTGGAATTTTCAGACTATTCTCTTGGCTTTTTTTTCATCCTAATCAAGCAGCTGCTGAACACATGCAAATCCATTTTACCAAGAGAGGGGTGTGACCTAGTCTCTGCAGTGGATTCATGCATGTACCACTAGACTGACATGATTTTAACTCAAACCCAAATAATCCCAAACAGGAAATACTGGACACTACACCAGAGAAGCAATATTCTTTCTTATTTTACATGTTATCAGGTATAGAAATGTTATACTAATAAGTCAGGGGAAGGATAGGCTGTCTCTTTAATCCCCATAAATCAGGAAGTCATTCCTTTCAGTCTCAGTAATCTAGAAATGAAAAATTATCGCAAGTAGACATTTCTGGGTTTACTATGAAAATATTTTAGGTACTTAAATCAGCACTATTAATTGTATTTTACATAATCAAAATAATGTTGATGAATGTTTTCAAAAAATAGAAAATATTATGTTCTTAATGTGTTGCTTATCACACCTAATGAATGAATAAATGAATGAATGTAAAGAAGAGACCAAAACATCAAAAAAGAAAAAAAGAAAAAAAAAGGAAAACAAACAAAAAAGCATCATCATTATGGATATATGTTTATGAGCCACTACATTTTAGGAGGCACAAAAAAAATTAATCTCTCTCATAGTTTAAAATTATTCATAGTATCAAAAGAGTGTGAGGAAAACTCATGTTTATTACAATAATGTTTCAATATTTATTTTGATAACTTTCTCTGTGAAATACTGAGGTGGGGAATTTTTCCTTTTTTTAAGCTTGTTACCTGGTTTAACAATATTCAGGGGGGTAAATTATATGATTAAGCTGGTGATGGCACTTTGACAAGGAATTTTGCCTGTAAAGACTAAAATGGTAATCAACATGGCCTCATGGAAAATGTACCTTGTCAAACAAACATGAGAACCTTTTGCACAATAGGTTTGGTTGATAACTGCAGCAGATAACTGCATTATCATACTGCAGTTATGCATCTATAAAGCAGTTTTCCTTGTTTCTTCCTTCTGAAGATACTGCTGTGCAAAATCAATGACATTTAAATATCAGCTATAAAAGATGTTTTAGAAAATAATTACAAATGAAGTATCAACGTCAACAGGATACATAATCAGATGACTCAGAAAAGTTAGTTCTTGTTTTTCAACCTCTTCATCAATTATCTGGTCAAATCTGCTAATAATAAATAATTAGTGACCAAGAAATAATGGGCAAAGAACAACTCAACTAAACTATATTGCTGAAGGAAATTGCTTTTCTTTGGACAGCATATATTTAACAAAGCCAGATGAAAGGGTATGCAGCAAGGAACAAAGTGTATTACCCACACTTTCAGGATGAGAAATGGCATCGTGTTCAGCAAAATGAACGGACTTAAAGGAAATAGGAAACAATTAAGTGAACATGAGGTCCCTGAGAAACACTACAGCTAAGTAGGTGAGTATGTTTTTAAATGCATTACTAGAAAAAATATCAAATGGAAGTGAGGAGGCTGTATTTGTGTACAACACTTAAGAGACTTTTGCTACCATGCCTCCATGTTGGTGATTGTCTTTAAAAGGGATATCAATATGTTAAAATAGTATAGAGAAAAATTACAAGGGAAGACAAGATTTGAGAAACTAGCAAAATATACCCAAGATAAGATTATAAAGTTGTTGTCTATAAGTTTATATGTGGGGAAGATGAATTCTGATAGGAGTCAGAGCTTGAACTCAACAAAATGGCCGGTGATTGGAAAATAGTTAATTCAGAAGACAAACAAGAATTATCTCTTAAAGTCATAGATTCACATAATTGTTTAGGTTGGAATGTATCTCTAGAGGTTATCTAGACTGCTCTCTTATCTAGACTGCTCTCCTGCTCAGAGCAGTGCTAACTTTAAATTAAGATCATTTTAAGCAAGGCCTTAAACACTCAAATTTGAACGTCCCTAAGACTGAAAATTTTACAGCCTCGTTCAGCATCCTGTTCCAGTCCCTACCCATTTACTCTGAAATTTTTCTTCTTATATCCAGCGGAAAATGTGCATGGCTTATAGCCACTGTTTCTCATCTATAGATTATGTAGCATTGAGTGGAGTTAGGCTCAGCAATCTTTTGTATTTCCATAATTGGAAATGAAAGGTGATTTGGTGGGAAAAGCAAACAAACAAACAAACAAAAAAACCCAACAAAACAAAACAAAACAAAACAAAAAAAACCCCTTTATTTTACAAGAGATATGGATGGGTTTTCCAAGAGGTATAGGGTTCATATAAATCATGAGCCTGATGCATGAGTTGCTGGAATGAATTCTGTGATTCCTACAATTTAATTTAACTAAATTAGGTTTTGATTTGCTATAAAAGTTCTCACTAGACATTAAACTCATGATGCCATGAAGTCAATCAACTGCAAAAATAATCTGGTTGAGTATATAACAGAACTAAAATGTTTCTGGATAGCAAGGGAATAAAGTTCTTCCCTGTCCTATAATGGTGCTCTTAATTTTCTTAACAGTGCTGAGCTAGTAGATTCACTATTGATTTGGAGCCACATTTAGTAGCCTTGGTAATGGTACTTACAGTTTTATGGTGATTAAATTATGGGCTTGGAGCATATTGTTGGGACAGTACTTACCTTCCTAAAAATGTCTATGGGACAGACATTCCTACCATTGCTAGATACTGAATATTATTTTTAATCAGTGAAGAAAAAAAAAAAAAGTATTTCTAGTGAAGAAAAAAAAACAAAAGAAAGAAAAAAATCTCATGAACCACAAGCTTAGGTTAATTTTGGTGATATCAATTTTTCCTCAAGGTGCCTTCTTCTATCCACTGATCAGGAAAAAGGATATAGGTGAATAATTCAGGATTTGATATGGTGCACATCTAAGTAAGTATCTTAAGTTGTGTGAGATTCCAAGAAAGATTGTATAAGAAAATAAATATTCATAAAGAAAACATACTCATGATCCTGAATTCTCAGTTCACAAACTCAATCTTTTATTATTGTTCACTCCGAAGAGCAACAAAGATGATGGAAGGACTAAAGGACATGACTTACGAGGGGTGGCTGAGGATACAGGTTTGTTCAGCTCAGAGGAAAGGAGACTGAGGGATCACCTCTTTGCTGTCTATCACAACAAGATGTTGAAGGAATGGAGTGAGAGCTGCTGTTCTTTCTGGTGTTTGGTGATAGGCCACACGGGGAAGGATGAAAACTGTGTCAGGAAGAATTAAAAATGGACATTAAGAAAAAGTTCTTCACTGAAAGTATAAACAACAATGAGAAAAAGTTCCCCAGGAAAGTTGTCATGGCCCCTAGCCTCTTACTATTTAAGAAGCTCCTGGACAACACTTTCAGACATACGGTTTAACTTCTGGATTTCTCTGTGTGGAGTTTTGAATTGGACTTGATAACACTGGAATCCTTTCCAGCTCAGGATATTCCATGATCCTATGAATCTAACCTTTCGTGATCATGCATTTAGATAGACTGACATTTCAGCTCCTATTTATATTTCATGGCTCACAGCGATATTTTGAATAGAGACTCTGCTAGTGCATGTACAGAAGAACTGTACTTCTCCAGGGTTTTTTATCATTTCATGTATATGCTGGTAATTATTACTTCTAGTATTTCAGAATCTATTTAAAGACAATATCAACCCTTTCATTCATTTGATACATTTTCATAACTATTGATTCCATTTTCCTAGGGTTTAGTGGGAGATCAACTTCTGCTTCAAATACCTACCTTAACTAAAAATGTTTTCTAGAATTGCACCTTTAATCTTGTATTTTTCTGAGATTAAAGCTTAAGTCTTCATTGGTACTTATTATCTATAGAAGGTAGTGAATTCGGGACTTTATTCTGTGTTTTGATTAAGGGTTTTTGAGGCTTTTCTTGTTTAAAAAAATTACTGCCTCATATATATTCTGTTTCATGGTCCTACAAACTAATATTTACATTTACAAGGTTTGTTTGTTTTTGTTTTTTTTTTTTTACATTTACAGCAATTAAATTAGTCCTTTCTAATAAATTGCATGAGTTACAGATCAATAACTTACCCATGTATCTTTCCCATCAAGAAGATAATACTGTGTATTAAAGTGTTTATAAAGTTGCAGTTCAATGAACATACAAATCCATGGAAGTAATAAGCGCATTTTTGCATTTAAGGACTCACGTGATTTTTTTCTTGAGGTCTTGATTTCCAAGGATTATCCATTAAAACTAAAACAATTATGGATTATGTATCATATGTAATTAACTGTGAACATTCATGAAAATTTAGTAAGTACTTAATAATCTCAAATTACAATATACGACAGTTTAAAACATTGATTTTTTTTTTTTTATAAATACTTAGGCCAGTGTGCAATTAAATTTTTGCTGCTTTCATTGTACAATGTGTAAGTGTATGTTCATCCTGTACCCAGGTAGCACACATAAATATAATAGCAGTATTGCTAAGATTCACCTCAAGTATGAAAAAAAAAAACAAAACAAAACAAAACAAAAAAAACCCTAAAAAACCCTAGGTTTAATCATCAAAATGAGTAAAATATTACAACGGAATAATGAACTTTCTCTTATCTGAACATGCTTAATGTACCTTTTCTTTAACTTTTTGATTTCTTAGAAGCAGTAAGCTAGAGTGAAGATGTTTACTTTATTAAAAAGGGTATTACTACTAAATTGCAACTCTTGCTTGAGTTCTAACAGAAGAAAATAATGAATTAAAAATATTTTTGTGGAAAGTACCCTACTGCTGCTTCTGTCTGCTTTCCTTTTTCCAGTGTGTGATGACTGGTTCTTACTTTCTGTCTCCCTTTGCATATTAGAGCCTCCCTCTGTATTTCCACATAATCTGATTCTGATGCATCCTTTCATGATATTTACTGCGTGCTGTCCCTTCTCTCATCCCCTTCCCTGAACTTTGAGACAGTGAATGTGTCTTTGCTAACTGGGGAGTTGAAAGGGAGCCTCTACAGGCAGAATAATAAAAACATTTGTGTACCCTTGCTATTTCAGAGCCTGCGCCTAAGCAACATAGTTCTCACACACTGTTTCACCACCTACCCACCTGACTGCATCTGCAAGTGGCAGGTATAGCTTTAGAAGCTTTGCATGCTACATAATTATGTCCTGAGTACAGCATGGAAATAATCTTTTAGTATTGTGATTAATTACACTTTTGTTGCAGTTATTATAGCTTACACTTGCAAGATACAACTCCAGTGTTAAATTGGCATATTATTACTGAAATGTATTAAGAACGCAGATGACTGAAATGTCTGTCAGTCAATATTCACATAAGTCCCTCACTGGGCATCTAAACACACACCCTATCTTCAAAACTTTTCTTTGTTCTTCTTAAACTCTACCTGCTCTAATGCAGAGTTTGTTGTTAAAGCAGGCAGAAGTGTACTCAAAGAAAAGTGCTTCTGCAAGTATATAATCACACTGTTTTCAGTTTCATGGGTAGTTTCACAATTAAACAGCTTTGGTGCATCCTATTACACAGACCAGAATGGTCACCAGTCTGTCCTATATAACATCTTGCATGCTGTATAATCATGAATGCTTGTTACACCGCAAATTAATTTGTAATGATAATATTTAACAAAGGATCATTTTTCCAGCTGGAAGTAGAGTTATTCCCTATTCCCTATCCTCCCTAACACCACTACCATAATGTCCCTCGAGCTGGTATCATAGGATTTTTATCATCTCGAAGCGATATTAAAACTAAGCAGATGGAAAATCATTTTAATATCTTATTCTGGAGGACAGAATCTCCCAGTAGTGCAACTGCCCTCCTAATATTGGACCTTGGCATCAGCACTGCAGGAACCTGCTCCCAATATGCAATACTTTCAGTATGCCCTCGTTAGAGGTCTTTTGTTTGCCTTCCTTATTCAGAGTTCTGTCATGACAACTAAAAGTGACATTTCAAAAGCTAAGAGGATTTTACATAACAGGACTTATTGTCATTCTTCATTTCCTCTCAATTCAAGCACGTTTGCTGCATTTTCATTATGCAAGAGATCGCGCAGCATGTCAGCGCACAAAGTCTCTTCCTTCCTGATGGCAAGGTACCTGAAGAGTAAATCTCAGGCCAAGAGTTATTCTTGCGCAGAATAGAGAAAGGTTTTTTGGTTTTTTTGGGTTTGTTTGTTTTTGTTTTTGTTTTTGTTTTTGTTTTTGTTTTTGTTTTTGTTTTTGTTTTTGTTTTTGTTTTTGTTTTTGTTTTGTTTTTGTTTTATTAAGGGTGCCTAACAGCCTATGCCAAAAGCTAGTTTGACATAGACAGAGGAAGAAACTAAACAAAAGCTTATTAATTTTGTCATATAAAATGTTCACTGTGACAACAATGCAACAACACAATGATGTAATGAAGGTGGAAAAGAAAGGTAACTGACTACACTAACAGGCACAAAAGACTTAAAACTATAATAGAAGTGTGGGGCTCATGTCTCATCCATCACCTCTTAAATGGGTTGAAAAAAGGGCACTTAGATGTGGTCAGAGCATGGAGAAAATCTTGGAAAAGTACTTCTGAGAAAAGGAAGATTATTAGGTTTCTGCATTTCTCTACAGATTCTAGCTTTATGATTTAAAGACCTCCATGACCACCAGTTTGGTGCTCTAACAGGACTAAAAATTGGCAGCATACAGTAGCGATGAACTAATTGAAGCCCCGCTGAGAGTCCTGTGGGATCTACTTTGCCCTTGCTACACTTGTGAATTATTTTCTGTTCTGCTGCTTCTTCTTCACTAGGAAAAAAGAAAAGTCTGATTGTTTAACCAGCCGCAGAGGAGTAGATGGAGTCTGTCTCACTGTAAGAAGAAACAAGCCCAAACAGAGTATCTCAGATTGAGGAAAATGGAGGAGCAACCAAAGTATAAAAGCAAAATCTGTTGCCAGCCTGTTGTCAAGGCCCTGTTAAACTGGAGATATAAACATGAACACATACATCTTTCTATGTCTTCTGTATTTCCTTTTGACCCTCATTTTCTCTTTGAATTTGCCTTTGACTGTCTTGCCAGGTAGGAAAAGGGTATCTAAGTGGCAGAGCTATCATATTCTTACCTGCTACAATGATAGAGAGTGTAACAGAAATCCTCAGCCTCAAAAGAAAATTTTGATATATTTTGATTTATTGCTTTTCACAGCCATCTCAACATGCTCAGTTGAGATGCCTTCTGATCATTTTCTTTGTCTGATCTACCTAACATGTACACTTCATAATTTTCCAGACTTTCATAAATGGACATGTATGAAATATATAAATTACATTCTTGCCATCTCAATCAGAAATCTGAATCTTATATGTCTAACGCTGCATTATAATAGGATCACATTTTTGATAGTATAGTCTGCAAATACCTGTGATAACTAGATTACCAAAAGTTATATTCCATAAGAGAAGTCCCTGATCAAAAATAATTTGTGCTTATTTTTCTTGATGACACCAATGTACTAATCAGGGGCTGAATTACAAATTAATAAATTGATTTGTGTTGGAAGGAACCTTAAAGATCACCTGTTTCCAAGCACCCCTGCCATAGGCAGGGACACCTTCCACTACATCAGGTTGCACAGATCTCCATCCAATCTGGCCTTGAACGTTTTCAGGGATGGGGCATCCACAGCTTCTCTGGGCAACCTGTGCCAGTGTTCACCATCCTCACAGTAACGAATTTCTTTCTAATAACTGGGCTAAAAATAGCCTATTTCAGTTAAAAGCCATTTCCTCTTGTCCTGTCACTGCCCTCATTAAAAGAAAAAAAAAAAAAAATCCCTCTTCAGCCTTTTTGAAGAGAAGAAATAGAATAAGGTGTGTTTTCTTCCTATCCATTAGGTATTTGGGAGCATTCCTTAGTAAGACACGATTCTTCATATTAATAAATATACTGGGATTTTCCCAGGTTATTTATAAAAATTGTCAGATAAGGCCCTGAAACAACTGATTAGAGATCTTATTGCTTAAAGTTTTCAGGTTACAAAATGAATTTTGGTGTTCGACAATTAAAACTCTAAATATACTCAATATAACCAAAATATTTTGGGGTCCCAAACCAAATATCCTGCAGTTCCCACTACAATCTATAAGTGCTATTGCACTTTCCAGGTGATCTTCAGTATCTTTCAAAAAATAAGCAGAAGAAAGCAGTTGCTAAATCTAGCTTGTCATAGTCCATTTAATATCTATTTTTGGGGGGTTTTGTTTCATTGGGTTTTTGTTGTTGTTGCTGTTTGGTTTTGGGTTTTTTATTTCTTTAATTGTCAAGTCCAAGTCAGCAATCAATCTCAGATTAATGTTGGATAAAAACATTGGAATTATTCAGGAAACCTATCTTTGTTTTCTGCTAATTAAATAGAACACAGTATTTTCACTTTTCCTTCAGAGTTTTACAGTGACTTTTTTTTTTTTTTTCTGTTTGAAATTTAAGCCCTTGGACATATATAATTAGCGGAGATGCTTGGATTTTATTTAAAAAGAAGGATTCAGGTCTTTCAATGGACTAGTATTGAATTATATATTTCCAAATGCATCCTAAAATCTCAAAAAGGTAAACAAGCAGCAAAGAAAGTAAGGAAGTATTTCTTTATTTTTATCTATGTATATAATTAAATATATATTAGAAATAAATTACAGGTATCTAGTATCAATTTTTTTTATATGATATATGTTTTAAGACTCATCATTGAAAAAACCCCCAAAACTTATCAGTCCTTTTATGTAGTACATGAAACAAAAACCTTATAAAGACCTTATAACACGTCCTGCTCTTTTTACCTTTTTTTTTTTTTTTTTGTAATTTTTTTCATTTGGTTTTTATTTTCTTTTTATTTTATTTTATTTTATTTTATTTTAATTGCTGTTAATCTATGTATCTCTTCTTTTGCTTTCTTCACTGATAGCCTGACTATGGAAATTATGTGGCATTGTTTATCTCTATCTCACTCTAATTAGTCTTCCAACATCTCTTTTAACAAATCTGATTTACATTGGTATAGATAAAATACTGAACATTTTGGATATATGTATTTGAAAACCAGAGTGTCATTTTATACGTTCATGCACAACTCTGCTTTTACCTTTGTATTTTTTGCCTCAACTGGTTTGTATTTTACTCAGACTGGGCTACCTCAGTATAGATTCCTCCTTAGATTCTCTCTGAACCCAGTTTTTTTTTTTGTTTTGTTTTGTTTTTGTTTTTGTTTTGCGGTTTTTTGTTTGTTTGTTTGTTTTTGTTTTTTGTTTTTTGCTTTTTTTTTTGCTTGTTTTTTTCCTCAACATTTTGCTGCTGGATTCTGCTTATCCACTGAAGGGTTTTTTTCTTTTTAACTGAATCAATATGGCAGCAATCTGCTTTACCCTTCAATAACTACTAAGTTTATAAATACTGAACTATCAAGTCAGAATGAGGAGAAATTTTCCCTGTTTTCTTAATTATGCTGCTTTCAGTGGTATTTGTATTTCTACAATAGTGATATAATTTTCCAACGCAGGAGCACTGGCAACTTAAAGGAACTGCAGTCTGTGAAGAGATTTCATTTTACATATAAATTTCTAGGTCTGGAAAAAATCTCTGGTAGATTTACAATTCATTAAAATTTCTTTTTCCACCATCCTTGGTTGCTAATATATTCAATTTATATGCAAATATCTATTGAGAGAAAGGAGAGTGAGTGAGTAAACAGACAAGCTACATCACATACATTACAGTATATTTTCTTAAAAGTTCTCCTTTGAGCTGGAGCAAAGAAATAGAAAGATGTAGCAGCATCAGTGTCAGGACCTGTTGCTCTGTTTCCACATCACTGCATTAGAGAACAAACCAGGGGGCATGTAGAGCTTTTGGGCAGGTGAGATGTGGTATCTTTGTATGTCTGTACAAGTTCTCAGCCCACCTTTGGTCTATCCATGATAGCTGTGGCCACTGCACGAGTTACATAGCCCCTACAGGCTGCATAGCCCCTAGTGTAGTTAGTTGTGGGGTGAGCCCATATAATCTGTTCTTAGTTTTGAGTTAGTACTGATCTAGCTTACAACTGAGCTAATTCTGATCTAGCTTACCACTTCTGCAATCACACTTCTGATTGCTTCAGGCTCATGGCTCTTCACTCTCATTGTATAAGGTAGAATGCTGAACGGATTTCTTAAAGCAGTGGGGTAAAGGGGAAAAGAAACCTCTAAAGTTTGATTCCCAGGACAAATATAGGAAAAAGATGAGAGTGAAATTTTGAAATTTCACAGAATATTATGAGTTGGAAAGGGACTCCCACGTATCAAGTTTAACACTTCAGTGAATGGCCTATATGGGGACCAAACACCCAACCTTGGAATTATTAGCACTGTGCACTAACCAACTGAGCTAACGCACCAATACACACAAGTTATTTACACACCTATCGGTGCACATAAGACCAAAATATGAAACTCTATATATTAAAATGAGCTGTGATTCATGAATGTAGCAGAAAAAAAACTGATCAAATTTCTCAGAAAAAAACATAACATACTATTCCAAATGTTGTCAGCTTTGACAACTACATTATATACTCAGCTTTGCATATACTGCTGCTGAATCTGTAATGAAAAGGACTAGTCTTTTGTTATATGTTTTCTCCTTTGCCTAGCTGGGGAGGGAAGTAATTGAGCAGCTTTAGTGGGCCTCTGGCATCTAGACAGGTTCAACTCATAAGGGTACTACACTTTTATCAGGTCACTCACTTTACAGACATGTTTTTTCTTTTTTTTTTTTTTTCATAAAATGACAACTTTTAAATGTTCATTGTGCCTTTAATGTGTAGAAAGAATGTGAACTTTGCAAACAGGATGAAAAAAACTAGTTTGGGTTAGACAAAAACAGACCAGCTTAGCTGTCCAGTCTTCCTAACCTGCGTGTCCTTCAGCTTCCAGCCTGAAAGGCTTAACTCATGTGTCCCCAGTTCTCACAGCTTCCACCCCAGTGCAGATGGAAGTCTGAAATACTGTCTCAAAAACCTTTAAGAGCGGGAATTGAATCTGTACTTGTGGCAAACTTAATTAACATTTACTGCTTGTCTTATCTCCATTGGCTTTACAGGAGGTAGCACATATGCACGTTGGCAGCTACTGCTTCAAGAATCAGATCTTTGATCCCTATAGTACTGTTTTGTGTTAACCACTGACTCCTAAAATGTTTCCTCCCCCATGTAAGTTCTTTTTTCCTCAGAGTCTTAACTTCTTCAATCATTTCCATAAGTGGTTCTTCCTCCTCCATCTGTCCTCCTGGAACTAATGGTTTGCTAAAAATCTTTTAATTCCAAATCCTTGTGTGATTAACAGCTCAGAAAAAAAAATGCAGATTTTGCCAGATACATGACATTTTATCACACATCACTTTGATAAAGATTTTTACCATATCTGGAAGTTCAGAATATGCAGGAATACTTCTGCTGCAATTGAGCAAATTCAGTTCCAATCACACTTAAGCATAAGAAAGCAATAGGCATGCAATGCTTGCTCTGTTTTTTACTTAAACATGAAGTGTGCATCTGAATTTCTCTGTAATTAATACTGACTAAAATGATTCACATAAACTTCGTGGAACAGATTTTTTTTCTTTTTTTTTCTTTTTTTTCAATAATTATGTCTTTAAACAATATGTTTTACCCTTTAAACAATATGTCTTACCTTTATCATCTCATTTTTAAGCAAATCAAGCATTTAAGGGAAAAGGAAAATAAAATCTTGGTTTAAAGCTATCAGACAGTTTCAAACAAATAACAGAACTTGCAGAACAAAACGTATATCTAAAACATTTTTGATTGCAAATGTAAACATCAGAATTTCTGTTTGCAAATAGAAATATGCCAATGTAAACATTAAAAGATTTGCCATATGAATAGTTCTAAATGCACAAAAAGGCTCATTATGTGGATCAGAAACTTTCATTTTGCCATCAATCTTTATTGGTTCCACTCAAGTTCTGGTACTGAATCACAGTATCCAGCTCAGGTTATAGGTATTTTCATGCTTGAGCACTTTGACATGTAGATAGATGAATCTCCACCTGCAAAAATTCAAAAACATGCTTATAGGAGAGGGTAAGAAACCCCAACCATTTCACATCACACATTGTAAGCACAAATTACTTCATAAACTACTGCAGACTCCAGGATATTTTACTATTTTATATTTATCCTTTTCTAATAAATGTATATGTGACACAGCTAATTACAATAAATTCAATCAGCAACCCTTCCAAAATTTACGTATTTTAGAATAGAAAAATGTGTAGACTAACATTTGGTAAAGAAATATTTTGGCAGAGGACTGTTTCAGGAAGGAAACACACATGCATCTGTCATCCTGTTGCTGTATTGGAAGTTGGAGCCATGAAAGTGATTGACTGACTGAAAATTTTACATATTTATTTCCTGCAGTTATTGTTTCTTTTCAGTATCTACTCCCAGTACCTAAATACAAAATCACCTTCACTAGACATTTCAATGTCATGTTCATTAGCCTTTCCTCAGGGTTGCAATCTTCTTAGCATTAAACGGACTGCTTCTGTTCTGGTTTTAGCGTACAGAGATCTGCATCTAACAATACTGCATTAGAACCTCCACACCATTATGGATTAGTAGAAAAAACTGATGTCTACAAAATAAATATCGAAGCTGGATTTTTTGATTGAAATAATATAAAATATAAAATTTTCAATGCATTATTCATTCAGTAAAAAAGTTTGGATGACGGTATATTACGCTGGTTTTTAGGCTGTCAATCCAAGGTACGCAAAATACCTGTTTTTATTTCAAGTTAGCAAAATATTTTATTGACACATGAATACCACAGATAAAGAAAAGATGACTTGTACAATTTTTCTGGTAGTATTAAACAATTTTATATTTTTCTTTAATGAAGTGGACAGATGTGACTTACACTAGATCTCACCATGCAATAGCATGAATAGAAGAACTCCAAGTAAAAGACAAAACAGCTGAAAACCTGGCCCAGAAGATGAACAGATACTAAATGAATTTAAAATTTCATCTGATCAGTGTTCTCCAAAGTTACCAGAGTCTTTCTAATTTAAAAATAAGAAAAATAAGTTCCTAAACAACTGTTTTATTTGCAAAGTAGTTTTTGCAGAAGCTTATTAATTCTAATGATGCCTGATCAAATTATTTTCTGAATAATTGTAAGCTGTCCTCACACATTTGAATTAACCTTTTAAAATCATATTCACATTTTTCTCCTTTTTGTAAACATTTGTCTTGCAGTATTGTCATGCATAGGGTTTGTCTTCTATCTGCATTTTGAGTGCAATGACTGTCTTGTCAGTCATCTTTCTGCTCATTCCCTTTAGCATCTTTCTCTTCAAGTAAAGATACAGTTTCCCTTCAGATGATACAGTAAGGTAAATCCAGCCAATTTTTTACTTCCAACACCAATCAATACAAACTCAAGAAAGAATTTATAATAGGAACCTCCCATATATATCTCTCTCTTTGGGGATACATTTTCTGATAATGTATTTTTTCAAACTCTAATATCACCAGTCTAAATCTAAATTTGGAGCTGAGCAGCAACCAGGTGATCAATTACATAATATTACAGGTGATGTGGCTTTAGTGTGTATATCTTCATTCTGTTGACAAAATCCAGCATTTTATAGGAGATCTTTGTATTTTCCGAGGCATGAGAAAACTGAACAACTGTTTCAGCCTCTGATGTAATCACTGAGGGAAATGACATTCAGACTAGAAGTCCATTGAAGACAGCAACTAAGTTTTCAACAGCTCTGTTATCAATAGGAAAATACTATAGTTTGTAAGCAAAACATTGGAAAGTCAGAAAAATAGGAAGGATATCTCTAAGAAGTGAAGCCTGAGTAAAAGTGGATTAATGACACATAAAAAACTGCCAAAACCTCAGATCCATGAGAAGTAGTAAATCTGAAAACATTCTTTTTCAAGCATAGTATTTGCAAACTTACTCCAGAAAATGGAATCTATCTTATGGCTCTTTGGTCTTGACTCCTCTTTTGAAATGCAAAGTGCTTCATAAGCATTCCTTGAGTGTGTTTGTACAAAAAGCTGCTTTCTTGTGATTCTTATGAGCACAATGACAATCTGCTCAGAAAATTTGTTATTCCAGGTTGACAGTATTATGGTCCATGTGTTTTGCTTTGTTTTGTTTCTCTATTGTTTTGGATTTTTGGTTTTGATTTGTTGGTGGTTTGGTTTTGTGAAAAGGCAAATGGTGCAACAACTATAAGGTATAACCAAAGAAGATATATCACATCTTTCCTGTTCCTGTTGTACCTGAGAAAGTAGACAGAGAACTCTAGCTTTGTTCTCTGCAAGTTGTATTACAGGCTGTGGGTCTGCATGTCACAAATATGAGCTAGAAAAACAACAAAAAGCCTTTTCTGTTGAAGCCAGTTGATATTTCTCTATTTTCTGCAATGTACTAATTAAGAAGTGAATGAAAAGAATGTGCAATAATCAGTAAGTAAACACTAAGAGATATTATTTAGCTTAAAAAAAAATGTTATATAGAATGAATTACACAATTAAAATACTGTGTGTTTTGTATGCTGTTTGCTTCACCATGAGTGACTTGGTTTGATGAAGCCTTAGGCTGCAAGCTGTAAACTTCCACCTAGATATGCTTTTGGCTGGTATAGACAGTAGGAATACATTTTCATAGTAACTTTCCTAGTAGCTAGTACAGTGATTTACTTTGTTTTTTGTATGAGAAAAACATTTAAAAAACATTGATAGTTTGGTTGTTGATAGTGTTTAGCCCAGATCCATGGCTTTTTTACTTTCCCATGTTCTACCAGAGAGCGAGTGCAGCAGTGGTGCAAACGAGACACTACAACTGCCAGCAGAAGCTGTAACTCCATGGGATGAGAAGATTGGACAAACTACCTGCACAAACAAATTGAAAAAAATCCAACAAGTTGTTAAAAGACCCCAAAAATCACCATTAGAACAATAAAAGGACACAAGATGTGGGAAGAGTACATGATGGGTGGGTGCAGAATTCATAAGGGCATAATTTCCTGGGGATTTCTTTGTTCTGTGTCCCTCTCTGAATGCATCCAGCTTGAGCTGACCTGCTGCTGTAGCACTCTATTTAATTATTTATTTTCATAAATCCAATTCCTGAGACCCTGCTATGGGAAATCTAAGGTCAAGCCCAAAGAAGGAGGAAGCCTGTCCACAAGTGAGTGTGCTTGTGAGCACGGAGCTGGCTCACTGTAGCCTCCTGCTGTGAAGGAACTCTGGTCTTAGCAGTTCAATTTCAGGTGGTGTGTGACTCCTTGAATAGTGTGAGGATACTCAGGCAGCAGCTTCTCCTTTAAGAGTGAAATAGGTGCCAGGTGAATGTGTGTGTGTATCTATATATTTAATTGAAATGCTTCATCAAATTTTACTCCACCAGCCAAGCATAATAAGATAATTTTCTCTTAATCACACATACCAAATATTTCTATGCATTGTATTATTTAATATTAATGAATAAAGTTTCATTTCAAAATGCAAACATGTTTAAATTCATGGTGAAAAATAATTATTGTAATTCCTGTGCAGTGACCTTCCACATAGCAATCTTAGCATGTACTAAATAATGATTTTAACCTCAGAAGAAATTGTCAAGTACTAAGCAGAGAGAAAAGGAGTGACTTGTTCTAGTTCATACAGAAATAGAAAACTAAGAATAGAAATCCAGGAATAGAATTCATGGGACAGAATAACAGCTCTAATTGAGGCAGAAACTTTGCCTTTACCCTTCCAAACAGGTTTTGTTCTGTGGTTGACAAGAATTACTGATTTCATCTGTTTATTCATTGCTAGTAATAAAATATGTCATATTTGAAAACCCTTCTCTATATAAATTGACGGAATAGTAAACTGAAGAGGGAAATGTGACTGCATGCCAGTTTTATAAAGTGAGTTCTAGGTAGCCAGGGTATGTTATAGGGCTGGCCTCTGTGGGGACACCAGGAACTCCCCCCATGTCTGACAGAGCCAAGCAGGCTCCTTGTCAGACTTGCCCCTGGCAAAAGCTGAGCCCAACAGTGACTTTGGGGGCGCCTGTGTTATAACCTACTTAAGAAAAAGTAAAAAACACTCAGGAACACCTTTGAGACAGAGAGAGAAAACCCTGCAGACACCAAGGTCAGAGGGAAAAAAAAAGAAGGGAGGAGGTACACCAGGCTCCAGAGAAGAGATTCCTCACTTCCATGAGCCCACAGAAAACCACAGTGCCTCAAGTATCTACCATGAAAACATGGACAACCCCACACCAGAGCAGACAGAGATAGCACAAAGGAAGATGTTAATCTCGAAGACCTCAAAATAAAGCCAGTTCTGGGCAGGATCTTACAATCTGTGGAGAGGAGCTCATGCAAAAGTAGATTTTCTGGCAAAAGCTGCGTCCTGTGTGGGAATTACAGTGGAACAATCTTCATGAAGGACTGCATGCCACTGAGTGAGGGGCAGGGAAAAAAGGTTATGAGTGAATTTCAGCATAAGAAAATGAGAGGGATGAAAAGAAAACATTTTAACCTTTGTTCTTATGTATAATTATTCTAATCTATTATTAATTTGCAATATAGTAAATAAATTTCCCCGAAGTCAATCCTATTTTACCCATGGTAGTAAATGGTGAGGGATCTCCCTGTCCTTTTCTCGCCCCATGAGGTTTTTTTCACCTGTCTCCCCTTATTTCACTGAAGAGGGTGAATGATTTAATGGTTTAATTTCCAAAACCGCTATTTTTGCTCCTGTATGAATGCTTTAAAAATAGATATGAAATTTCTCTCTGGATCTTGCAGACTTTAACTGAGGTTATTAGGCACATTCCTTCCTGGATTTCATTCCACTGAAGTAAAGTGACTCATGTGAAATTGGATGGTAACAAAACAATAGTAGATGGAAAAAAAGAAAAAAAATCTTCCTCAGCTGTAAACACTTCTGCTTAAGCTCAATTGTTTCTTCATTACATATTAATGTGAGCATTCTTAAGTTTCTCTTTTGAAGGTAATTCATATTATCTGTGATTTCTAGCCCAGTGTACTATCTTGAAATGATCACCTCACAGGTGAGGTTGCCTTTTGCATTTTTCTTGTATCTGGACTTTGGTGTGTAAGAATTTGGTGTGTAGGAATTCCAGTGTAGAAATATGACTGTCATAAGCCAGAACCACCAATTGTTTACACTTTATGAAGGTCACATCTTTTCATGATGAAAAATTGCACACGTATTTTCAAAATAAAACCCAGAATCGGAAAAAAAACCCAAAAAACCCAAACCAAAACAAAAAAACCCCAACAAAACAAAACAAAAACAAACAAACAAAAAAAACCAAGGAGATTTATTGCATCTCAGAGTTGAAATAAGTGTCAGAGGAAATACATTCACTTCACTGTACAAACTTCTATATCTTGAATCTATATGTGTCATCAAAACTGTTCATAATGTAAAGAAATTTTCATTTTTGAGCAAAGAAAACACACAGTGTGTTTGTCTTTTAACTCTTACCCTAAGAAAATTAAAGCTCCAGTAGGCCATAATTAACTTATTCTGCTCACAAACAACCCGAAAAACAACAAAAAGCTGCAGAAGGTATTTTCTTTCTGTCTTACAGTGACTTCTGAAGTGCTCTTGGAATATTTTTTATCACATTTTTCTCCAGATTGAGCATAAAGTTTTAATCTAGCCTATAATGGTAGTCCAAAGACAGATGTGTAAATATTTCTCATTTACTCTGCTTGGAAAATTTTTATTTATTTATTTATTTTTTTAATTAACAGGGTTTAGAGACAGATCATTAGTGCAATAGCAATGAGCCCAACAGAAAGTCCAAAATATCATATAATATACCGAATGCCAACTTAGAACTAGCATGAAATTTATCTAAATAAGACTAACACTTACTTTCACTTATGCTACTTTAAAATTATTTACATTTCCTTCTGTGTGAATGAGATCAAATTTATAGAAGTCAAGATAAATCTGGGAAGCGAAATGAAAGGGGTGGTGTTTGTTTAGATATGCTATTCACGTGCAAGGGAAAAAAAATACATGAATGCAGTAGAACAGGGTAAGAAGCAATTTTTTCAGTGAGATGGTTTAATCAGATAACCAATAATCCTAAGGATAGATAGCTCAGTCCAGATGCTTTTGAGATCATTAACTCTTCCCCAAACATGACAGACACACAGCTTCTATGAAGTTTCATTTAAAAAGTCACTCTTAAAATTATGTCAAAAGTAATAATAATTTATATTTTATAAGAGCATCTCATGTTAATAACTTCCCAGAAATGAAACACAGTTGGTCTCTGTCCTGAGAACGTACAAAACGTGCAGCTGGTGATGCTCAACCAATACAACAAGCAACTTGCGTATGCAGTATAGACATGAGAGCTAGTAGAGGATGATATAGAGTGATAGTCTAGGAAGATTATCTGTGAAGCAGACTTAATGAGTAGAAGAAAAGCTGTAGCTGATAGAATGTGGTGCAGCAAACAGAAAGATATAATGAAATTTTCATTCCTTTATGCGGTTATTATTTTACACACACACATAGCCAGGCAATATGGACAAGAAAGGGGTCAAAGATGATGTTCAAGATATAGTTCAGATACTGATATTCTCCTCATTGATTGAAAAAAGGAATTACTTACAAGAGCTTACATAAGCAGGACCCTCATTTTACTACCCCATTTCACAAGACAGAAGATTTCTAGACTTTATAATCCAGAAAAGTTTCAGGAAGGGAAACTGAAGCAATTATGAGTCATCATTTATTATTACTTACTCTGCATGTGGAAGAACAATCACTAATTTATTTAATGTTTATCTAACTTAATCTCTATGTTTCTCCAAGAAGTACATTTCCAAATGTCTATGGTTCAGTGTGGTTTTGGGCATTTGTATATTTTTAGTGCTGTTGTTGATAAGAATTGCAGAACTACAGCAGTTTCCCTGCCAATACCTATAATGTAGATCAAAACTTTTAAAACTATATATATTAATTAACAGGACATCAGTACATCACAAGTTATTTTGGTTTATATTCTGCAAAGACCTCTCAGATTCACGCAATTTTTAAACTGCAAATCTCCTCATAATCTGTCAAAATGGAAATACTATCTGTTTCCAAACAAAAAAACCTTTTGGTGAATAAGTTCTCTGAAGATTTTTTTTTCCTCAAAAAGTCACTTTATTTTAAAATAATTCAAGGCCTTCTGATGACTGACCATTCAATTGAGACATTAAAGAACAATTAGAGAATTTTTTTCATGGCACGAATTCAGTGTCAAGAGGAAAACTATCTCTTTAATGAATAAAAACTTATGCAACCAAAGAAAAACTTTCATTTCACTTATTACATAGCAGGTACTTTGGTCAGCTCAAAAAATAATAATAAAAAAATAATAGTGTAGCTTTGGCTATAAGTATCTGCTTCAGGACAGATTTCTTATTTATCTTTGAATAATAAACAGAAAAAAGTAATGTAGCACTTGTGATCATTTCTCATTAATACTTTTTAAAAAGTTTATCCGTTAAATAATTGCAATGGAATTGATCTTAAAATTATCCTAAGGCAACAGATACTTCTTTCCTGTATGCAAAAAGGTTCTTGCATATCAAGACCATTAACATATTTGAGATTGAAATAATAATGTGAAAGAAACCACAAATTAATGAAAGAAACCTCATTGAAATGGTTCTTGAAAGTTTTAGATGATCTCCCTTTCTATGGAAATTGGCATATTTTCTTAGGTTCATTTCCAGTGAAGACATTTCCTCAAATTTATTTTTGAGGAAATACCAGTGTTGAAATTTTGTCAGTCTGTCAAAACTGCGAAATGATGTGAAAAACAACCTAGCCTAAGACAATAGGCTCCTTGTTTAGCGTAAAGTATCCAAGAACTGTGAAATTGTAACTATTAGTTATTGACCTTAAAAATATCTATTAATAACAATAAGTAAAAAGGAGTCACTTTTGGTAACACTGTTGAGAGAAGAGTGAAATGCAAGATCTCTTTTTAAACTGTCAGATTTCTGAGAAAACAGATATTGGACTGAGTGATCCTGTGAAGTGTTAGTGATACAGCAAACCCACTCTTTAGAAATAAATGATGAATTTGATGTAAGAAATATGTACAGAACTGAAAAGGGTGTTTTGAATACGTCAAGCAAACTAGTGAAGATAGGGGTAATCCAAAATTATTTTTACTTTATTATTTTTGAATTTTTTGAATGAGCTTTTGTTTTAAAAGGTTTTAATTCACCTTTTTTTTTGGTCACTGAAAGGTTTTCAGTTTGACTTAAATACTTTCATGCTATTTTTTTTTGCATTTAAAAGAACTATGTTATTGCTATGTAGATGAATAAAATGGAAAATGTGACCATGAGTTGAGTTATCTTTCCAAATACTATGCCAATGTGCCATAAAGGAAGAGCTCTGTAGCTGATCTCCACTTAACATTCCAGAATGTACAAGTTTTCCATAGGTCCAGTATCCTATTTTGCACTAGTCCCATGTAGATGTCCTGGTTACCTTAAGAAAACAAAATAAATTCTCACCTGTGTGTCTGCCCTTGATGTTCATTGGTTGTGATGGTATTTTATGCATCACAATTGTAGTGACAATTAAACCCCTTTCAATGAACAATAAATCTAAGTATCTTAATCTTGAATGGAATACCAGTTCAATTTCAATTTCTAAGGTATCCATTGCATTTTTGTTTTATTATCTGCCACCTTATGTTGAATTGTTCCTAATTATCTGAAAGAGATGACCTTGTTTTAGCTAAAACACTTAGAAGAGATATTTATATTAATTCTGTTCATTGTTTTTTGTTTTACTTCCTGCACAATTTTCAGGGCTTCATATTCCATCTTTATCCTAATAATCCTTTGCTAAAAAATAACATATTTTGCAGTCATTACTCTACATTTATTTTCTTGTTTTGTTTTGTAAGGGCTTTCACACTTTTTGGAGGGGAAATGCATCTCTGCCTTCTGAATGGAAGTCCCAGAGTTACCTCCTCAGCTTGTCTGGTCTCTGGTTTGTTCTTCACCTTTACTGTCACTGCATCACATCTGCCGCCAAAAATTTGCTACTGTCTTCACTTATGTCTCTCTTTGGACTATCACTGTCTGTTCTTTAAAATACATTATTTACTTGGTAAACATACCCTTCCAGTCATTCTAGAAATAATATCTGTGATTTATATACTTATGCATTGATAAAGTTTTCCTAGAGACTCCTGACACAACTTTCTAACAAATGAAGTGTACAATCTGACGGCAAAGATCTGATCTCAAAAAATATCTCTGAAATAAATCTGGAGACTTTATTTTACAGATTTGGATCCAAAGCACCTAAATCAACCTTTATCAAACTGGGTAAAGACGGGCAACCAGCCTTTTTGTAGTGGGAACAGAAATAAGGCCAGGAGAATGGAACTAAGTGCTTTGGGAAGAGAGCCATTATCCTACACATCTGCAGTTAAGTGGTTTCATTAAAATTTGTTCCTTATTCCTGGTGTTCTACCTCAACAGGGAAATACTTTGCAGTTTATTAGATTCCTCTTTCTCCTGAGAGACACAGAATATAACAGGGCTTGTCTTTTTAATGCAGTATCAACCTTTCCTCTTGGGAGAAAAAAGATACCATTTTCACTCCCTCAAGTGAGCAGCACTTGAAATCAGTTCTGATTAGTGTTCTCCCTATTTCATCCAGGTTCAATTAGTGAAGGATATTGAACCTGTGAATTACCTGTCATCCAAAGCATCATGGTATGTTTACAAAAGCAAATGGTCTATATTATAATAGTATTGTATATGAAAATGGAGCTACTTATAAACAGGGTTGGTTTTTTTTAGAGCACTCTAGTACAAACATTATTCCGGAAATAAGCTGAACAGTTATTTCTCCTTGCAGTTTATCTTTGATTTCCATCCCATCACCACTATCACCCCTTCAAAATGCCACTAGAATACAGAGCATTTTCACTGCAGCTTCAGGAGTATTTTGCTGCAGAAA
>VWZN01011603.1:166542-176817 GCA_013396955.1 Regulus satrapa | reverse complement strand
AACCATTCTTTTAGGATTTTCTTTTTTTTTTTTTTTTTCTCTCCCCTGATCTCTTGATTGCATGTCATTTAACATTCCATCTTGCTTAGTTTAATTTGTGTTCATTTGATGTGGTCTATTATGCCTCTATTTGTCACATGATAATTCTCTTTCTCTGGCTGGTCTTTTTTATTGGATAGTTTCTTCTGTGATCTCATTTAGCATTCTTGTGAAGTGTGATTTGATAGGCCTACAAAGACTTAGTTGATATATTTATATTTATTGGGTTTTTTGGGGTCTTTTTTTAACTCTCATTTCTCCCTATCTAAGGATTTTAGGGGGTGGTAAAATATCTTCTAATACTTGCCTTTTCCTAGCAGACAGGATTTCCTGCCTGTGTTAACTTCCCTCCTTTGAATGCCTAGGTTGAGTGAATTCAATTGCTCAGTCAGCTTGTAAAAGGTGTTGATATGGACAAGAGAAAGATGTGATCCTGCCCACTGAGTTTGTCTACAACTTGGTGGTCTTCCCAGGTGGGGTTTTGGTTTGGTCTGAGCTTGACCAGAGCCACATATGGAAAGCACATTGATGGATAACTCCTGAGTGTTACACATGCCAGTAAAAATGACCAGACTGTTAAAACTGCCAAAGGTCCTACTGCCTAGAGGAGGTTAGAGTAGTAATTAATACTGCCAGTTGGTTTCCTGCAGTCAAGGTACAAATATTTCCACCTAAAAGTGAAGAGCACAAGCCTTTATCATCACTTTGTTTAAAAGAGAACAAAATGGCAAATGACTGAGCAAATCCATGCAGCCTTCTCATTCGATTGCTGTCAAAGGAGGAGTTTGAAACATGGTTTTGACATGCATCCAAAGAAATGACTCCCTTCATAGTTTATGTGGAAGATGGCAATGCAGCAATAAATGTATCCTTTATAATGGAAAGAAAATTTTTCACCTACTTCCACTCTTTGGCTTTTTGTGCTGTGGAAAGAAAAGAAACCCAAGAAATCAGAACATGAATACTCTGGCGAAAGTCTGACTACCTTGTTCTTAGCTATCAAAATATCTGAAAAAAATTTTTACAGTTGACAGAGAAAAGTGTAAAAATTTGAGCAAATATTTAGAAATTAAAACTGCTCTTGCATCCAAAAGAACAGATGCTTCTTTCTGAGAGAGGACAATCTTTACAGGGGTTATTTGAAAGCACTGATACAGTGACATGATACGAAACCCAAAATGAGCTAGAATTACACACAAAAAAAAACCCAAACAAAAACCCCCTCAAGAAATAATATGAGGACAGGACTATATAATAAATAAAATTGCTAAAAAATTAAAGCCAGGAAGAGTAAAAAAATCCAATGCTCTTTCATTATATAATGCTAAACTTTTCATTAATTATAGTAAAAATAAGAAATAAGAAGGATCTGTGATTTTCAAGATGACAATACATCTTTAAATTTTAAAAAAAGAAAAATCTTTTGCAATTACTTTCCAGTGCCTTGTTATTACACTGACACTAATTTTTTTTTGCATTTGAACTGTTTCTTCAGGTCAGAAGTGTGTCCTAATTGATGTGGCATGGCAGAATATGGCTCATTTTCGGCACAGCTTGCAGGAGAATTGAACGACTTTGATCACTATTAATAGGAGTCCTACCCCCTATCTCTGCTCAGTGTGTGCTGAAGATTTGCCCCAAAATGTCAGGACATATTTGCAACACTAATAAAAGCCTTTGAGAACTGAGCAATGTTTTATGCAGGCTTGGAGGGCAAAGGTGGGGGTGGATTGAAGAGGAAAGAAGCAATTTTCTGTTTGTAAAGGTCACATCTGATGTGGTTTTGAACTCTGTGGTGTTGTAGATAATCAGGTGAGACAACTGTCATGTCCACTGGTGATTCAGTCTGACCCTTGTCTGCTTAGGTTATAGGAACTGTGGGTCTGGCATAACCTCAATTTATTGGAGACCATATCAATGTCTGTCAGTATCTGAAAGGAGGGTGCCAAGAGGATAGAGCCAGACTCTGCTTGGTGGTGTCAAGCACAGGACAAGAGGCAATGGACAGAAAATGATGCACAAGAGTTTCCACTTGAATATGAGGAAGAATTTTAATGTGCAGTGATTGTGCAGTAGAACAGATTGCCCAGAGAAGTTGTCTCCTTCATGGGAGATATTCAAGCACTGTCTGGATACAATCCTGTGCCTTGTCTCTGGGATGACTCTGTTTGAGCAGGGAGGTTGGTCCCTCTGTGGACCTTTCCAACCTGATCCATTCTGTGATTTTTTTTCACTGAAGACTAAAGTAACTGGTATTTTATCTTTATATTCACGTCTTTTTGTAATTAAACAAAATCTAGACAGTCCCATAGAGAAACTATACTCTTTTATATTTTCATGGGCTTCACTGGCTCCCCTTCTATTTTCCCTCCATTATCTTGCATGTTTGTCTATACAGATATTATAGCTTGAATAGCATGTTCTCATCTTTTCTGATTTTTTACTCTGACATGGAGAAATAAAATAAAGAAATTACCTCATCAGCAAATGAATTTCATGATCATTCATGAGATCCCTGATCACAATTTCTATTCCTGTTACCTACCAGACCCAAGGGCTTTGGATGAGTAACAGTAGGGAAGAACCAACATAGAAATTGGATGTTGACCATGACAAGAGAGCTTTGGGCCTTGAAGGTGTCTGAGGAAGGACTCAAGCTATCATGTTTTAAGGAAAGGTGATAAACTGGCATATTTGGTGGAAAATTAGAAAATGGACTGTGGCACAGAAACAGTCCTACAGCACATTGCCAGAGAAACTAACAGAAGGTGGCAAGATATTATTATTTTTAAACTGAATGTTTAAATGCCTTTTAATTCAAGAATTTGACCCCAAGTCTATGTCGTGTCATATGTCACAAAGAAATTTGCTGTACCTGAAACATTAATTGTGATTTGTGTGGGATTTTTTACTTTTTTTTTTTTCCTGAATCACTGAATCATTATTTTATTCCTGTTTCTGCCAGAAATGATTACATTTGTCATATATTTAGTTTTGGAAAACTGCCATAATTTTTATTTCATCATGCAAACTCATGCTGTAGTTGGACATTTATTATTGTCCCTGATGGCCTGAGGGTTGTATCATACACTATTAGTTTAAAGAATGTGACTTAAACCCACCTAAAATAGGAAAGGTTAAACTCTGTAATTAATCCACTACATTGGTGAGTTACACCACACATGAAAATTCACTTGATACTGTGAAGTTCTTTATCTTTTTTTTTCCTTATGTAAAATTGCCATGATGGAGTCCTATTTAATTTAAAACTTTAGGGTCCAAATGTTAGGTTTTCATTTCCTTACTCCAAGATTTTTCCCCTTTTTTATCTTGTTTTGGGGACATCTATAATCTGTGAATGTTTCTTATTTTTCAGTACTTTATGTGGGAACGTTTGGTCTTCAAACCTTCACCCCACCGTAGCCCTGGAAGTGCCAATGCCTAAAGCTCTCTGTAAACATAAAGAGCTTGTTCCTAAATCAACCTTTCTTATGCTGCCTCAGAAAAGCTGTTCTAGTCCCAGGTTATTCCCCAACCAGCACAGCTGAAAGAAAAAAAAAATAAAAGTGACAGTTATTTCAATTAGGCCTTTTAAGTGAAGAGATATAGATGTTTATGGGTTACTGAAGAGATAGATGTTAATAAGTACAGCGGCTCCAAATAATATAAGCTTTTATAGAAGTTGAACTACTTTATCCTAGCAGGTGTGTTGCCATATACTAGAAGATTTTCCACATTTTTTCAAATTAGTTTAGATCTGCTCAGCCTTTGACTGAAAAGAGAAGCCAATGTAGATCAAGAAAGGTTAAATAACCCAAAACCAAAACACAGCCCTGCTCTCCAGATGTTGCCATCTGGTCTCCAAGATTCTTTCTATTTATTAATTTCTCTTAAAATCCCTCCTCAAATCCCTTCTCTTTCAACCTGACTGCAGAGTTCCAAGTAGGACAGAATAGGCAGCAGGCTTTTGTTTTGCTTGGAAAGTATTCACACCATCACTTCTTTGAAGAAATGGCTGTGTTATGACTGACAGATTTCAGATTTTTTCCCCCTGCATTTGTTTGATAGCAGCCTCCAGCAGCTGCTGCAGCTGGGAGCAAAGGCTTGCTGCAGAGTCAGCCTACAGGAACCCAGCAAGACCTGGGAGCACCTGTCTCATCTACAGGAGGTAACACCATGGGATAGTTCTCCTCTGCACACTAACAGCCTCAGCCCAAGGACCTTTGCATGGGGGGTTGCACCTTGCCATTTTGCTCATGGGTGCTCACATTGCTGATTTGGGCAGACCACTGGCTCTCAGACACGTGCTGAGTGGAGCGCCTTTTCTTCCACTTCTGATTTCCTTTCTGGTCCTGACCTGAAGCATTGCTCTAGTACAGCTCAGGTCTCGCAGATCTACCTAAACTACAAGCTGAGAGAGGATCTGACACTGCTGCATGCCACAGAGCACCAGAACACTTTCCCTATACTCTTTGACAACTCCGTTCCAAGCTTCATATCAACTGTTTTATTTGCTGTGGTTTTTTTCCTCACATTTCTCTCAATTATTGTGTGGTTACACATGGTAAATGGAAACTGCTATATGGAGGGAGTTCTATTTTGTTATCGGTTAAACTCACACAGCCTGGCTAGCTTTTGAAATAAGCCAGAAGTGGTGGCAGTGATTAGCTTTCTGTTGGAAAATTATCTTTTCCCTCAGGGAAGTGTGCAAGGAAATATGTTGGTAGGCAGCCACAAGATCACCATGTAACTCATCATTGCAAGCCAGTGCTTGCTGCCTCTGACTGATCACAACCTTTTACCAAGGTGGTTCAGTATGATCCTCCCTGGATCTGTCCCTGAAACCACTTTGCCTTTAGGACACAAATGCCAGATCAGAGCCAGCCCTGTCTTTAAGGGGTCTAATATCTTCAGATCCTAAACATGAAGAACCTGAAATTTCAGTTTGCAGATAAACATTCTTCAAGTGGGAGCAGTTGTGAAATGGGCACAAGCTGCAAATTCTGATGAGAAGCCTGAAAGCCAAGTTTTTCTTAGACACTTTAGTGAGTCCTTGAGGAGTTGAGCTGTAGTTTGTCAGCTGTCATACTAAAAATGCCCAAGCACCAAAGATTTTTGTCAGCAATGTAAATAGTCTTCCCTATTTTTTAATTTTTTTTTTTTTTTAATGAAGGAAAGCAATGTTTATCTCTTGACTTTCCCATTCCATTGCAGCAGAGAACAATGGTAACTGCAGCCCAGTTGCTGTCCAAATTAACTAGTACTAGGAGAGCACAATTAGCATTGTGGAATAAAAATCTGCCAGTTTCCTGACTTTTCTGCGCCTGCATGTTCCATTAGGGATCCAAAGAGTTAAAGATCCATGAAGTAAAACTGGATCTTGTACTGCTCTGGGGCAAAACAAGACTAGCAGAGCTGTTTGAAGGTGATGGGATATCTCTCTGCCAGTGGAATGAGAGCAGAATGATGGCTTTAGGGCCCATGTGAAACCCATTGCACTAAGTAGAGGTTTTTGTTTCCAGCAAGGACATTTAATCATGTCTGAAATGCCTGTCTAAAGGGATCTGTAGTCCTGAGATTATCTCTGTAAATTCCTGCAGTAATAAAAATGGCTCCTATCCAGAAATGCAGGCTCTTGTGATATAAATCACAAACCACTATGGAATAGCAGTTAATCTACCAACAAACCTGACTTGTTTCAAAAGAGGCAACACAAGTCCATTCTGTCTTCACAGAGCCCCTAACATTTTAAAACTTGGCCCTTTGTATCATTATTCAACAATAGTGAATAAAATTGTTTCTTACATAGCACTAAACCTTTCTGTACTCTGACATAGGAAAAGATTCACCCCAGATTTTGTCTCGTACTGCACTGTAATGGTTCTCTGTGGCAACAGCACTTAGGTGTTACCATGACATGAAGTATTGCATGAGGGGACAATCAAATATCTTAGTTAACCTGAGTAGATTAATTTAATCAAGTTTCATCCTTTTAGCAAGCCAAAGGAGTATTTCAATTTGATTCTCTGAAAGTATAACCTGGCTCCAGACATCCATCTTGCCCATTGAATTTAAAAAGTGAGAAGTCCTCTGGACCAGTCATGTGGGGCATTTAATTGGACAAGAAGACTCCAGAAAAAAGCAGGAAGGGCTGAACTCCCACAAGTTTTCCCATCATGATTTGATATAAGCTGCCAAAAATGATTTATTTCAGAATGTGTGAAGTTTGCTTTTGGCCTGAGAGATGTTGATTTTCATAATGTCACCGTGGAAACTGTTGACAGAACCAGCAAAAATGATCCATTTATCCGACAAGATTCGACAAAAAGCTGTGTAACACACAGTCCATGCTATTCATCGTTGGCATTCAACAAAACTCATTTCTAGAGGTTATGAATACCAGTTAGCTCTTGTGTTGCAGGTTTTAACTGTCAGGATAGTAATCAATTATACAAATCTCACAAAAAATGGTATTAAATCTATGCAGACAAAGTCGCTTGTAATTGTGAACAAACTGAAAAAGTCTCTAATAGAGATAATAAAGACAGATAAAGGTATTATGACATTTTACACTAAAACCTCATAGTTAATCACACTAAGATTGAAATGTTGTTACATATTGTTAAATACTGAACACAGCTATCAGCTGAATTTATAGGAAGAGACTTTCATTTTTGGCTCTGTTCAAGATGGCTGATCACAGAAAACAGAAGCTGTAATTTCTACCTCTTTATTTATTTCTTTAATAACTTTCACAAATAAATGATGAAAACTCATTTTGATGGAGCAGTCATCTCAGCACATGCCTGGAGTGGTAAATATGAAAACCATCAGGAGTTCAGCACTTTAGCTGAGCAGCCATTCATGTTGCATCAAAGTTGCTTCTAACTGGGTGATAGCAGAACTCTCTCAGGAACAGAGGTAGCTTAAATGTAATTGGCACCAAATATCTTAAGGCAACATGCTTACCTGGGCACTCAAATGCATGGTGAAAAATACCCATAGTATCTATGTAGGAGGTATGACCCAGCAGTGCTCTTGCAAGCCCTCAACAATATCCTTTGCAAAAAAGGATTTAAATACACCTTGGACACTGTTTCCTCTCACAGTTCTAGACTTCAAACAAGTCCTTCACATTTCTCTATTTTAGCACATCACTTTTGAAAATTGGCAATGTTATCTCATTTTAGTTTTGCTAAATTAGAAGGTCACTGCAAGTCATACTTCTTTTTATATTTTTCCTATCTACTAATAATAACTAAATCCAAATTAATCAAGTACTTTCCTTTTTTTCCCCCCTAATCAAAATATGTATTTTTTACCACAGGTTACTCACAAACCTTATTTTTAGGGAAAAAAAACCCAAAAAACAAAAAATAAAAAACAAACCCAACAAAAAAACCAACTCCAAACCAAAACAACGCAAAACTATTTTTTATGATGTCAAGTATTTTTTAATAATACACTTTGTCTGATCAAGAATCTACTAATTTCAATTTGACAGTGGTTTTTCCAGGGGAGATTAGTGGTGTTCCGTACACACTGGAAATTAATTGGAAATTCACCTACATTAGATTTTTCTATGCAGTGCACCATGATAATAAAAGCAACAGGGAAGGGTAATAGGTCTCAACTTTTCTGTTTCTTGGAGCCTGATTACAGCAGTGGTTAGATGCAGTCACGACAGTCAAGTATCAGTGGTTGTATGTCTACTTAAACTGCCACTCTGATAGGAGACACATCCTTTTTTTGTTGTCTGGAAGATATTAAAGAAATAAAAGCAGATATGAAGACATTCTTCAACATATGGCAACATTTTTTTTCTGCAAACCACATTCCAGGGTTGACACTCTCAATGCGAAAAGCATTTATATGCTTCTTCTTACCACCAGCTCATCTGTCTTTTAACCCTCTGGGGAATTAAATGAAAAAGCCCTGTTACAGGAAGGTTAAGGGTGAGCTTTTGTAGTTTAAAAGGCAGGAAATTCAGAGTTAAGAGTCTATTGTAACTTTGTAATAAGTTCCTTTGCTATGACCTAAAAAAGGCTAGTGAGGTACCTAAGCACAAGGTAACCTTTAATCTAAAACTTGGGTGCCTTGCTTAAACACACCACTGAAACAGGACCCATATTATCCTCTTGATCTGTTATCATCTTTGGAAAAACACCAGGATCGTACTTAGCCTGAAATACATTTCACAAGGGTTTGCTGAACTCAAATTGTGAGAGTGTGTTGCTATTAACCATAGGTTACAAAAGTCTGTTGGGTGTTGCTAGCTCTTACCTAGTGATCTTGATAATTACTATCACCTTCTAGACATCTGCTAAGATATAGTCACAAGAATGTAACTGACAGAAAAATCCCAGTGACTGGAAAATGAGTGGAAAAATTAAAATATTTTTGACATGGAAGATTTCACTTTGAGAGACTATTGGTTGGAAGCGGTCACATTTTATTGCAAGAACTTATAACAAATGTCTGTGAACAAATGTCTTGACACTGCCACAATTACAGTAAAGATTGAAAGGTAGAAAAAACTCACAAGAAATCTAGAAGTTTTCATCATCATTATGGTGATGCTGGCAAAAGTAGTTTCCAAATAGAAAAGTGACCAATAGAGCCCTGGAAAAATGCATTTCTAATCTTCACTGATCTAGTATATCATTGAAGAATTATAATTTCACAGAAACAAACAATTTTGTTTCAGTTACAGTTCTACCTCTTTATTGTAAATGTTTAAATGTTTTTGGAGGGAAAATTCCCTCTTTTATTAAAGAGGAAAATTCTACTTTCATATTCCCTCCCTCTACCTCTTTTATTAAGTAGGAAAAGCTAGAGAAAACTACAGTTATTGTTTCTTCTTCAGCAAAGTCAATCAATATCCTGGGTATCATAGGCTGTATCCTTTAACAGATGGCATTGATGAGATATGCCAGGTGAAATCCAGGTTATTAACCCGGAATGTGCACTAGTGCCTATTTCACTCATTATGGAAGGCAAATATCAACAACAAGGCAATCTCATTGTCCAAATAGCCAGCTTTTCTCCAGCAGTGTTGGATCTTTTAGCATCTCAGATTCTGGTTTCTCCTGGACCTGCTCAGCTTAAGCAGCTTGGTATATTCCTGCCTGGTAATTACTTTTGTCTCTTACAGCAATGAAGGCACATTCTGCCCCAAAATAAAAAAAAAAAAAAAAAAAATCCCTTTGCTCCCCAGGGAAAATACTTTCACAGATTTCTCTCCAGAAACCCATGAGAACCCATGCCAAGGACAAGAGTTGCCTTTTCTCTAGTGATCCTTCTCTATGAATGGAGAATATTTGAATTTTCCATTGCTGTGAGCTTTGGTTTTCTAACACATCAAAGTACATAAAGAAAAACTGTCATTATTACTACTAGAAGACTGTCATAATATTTCAATATAATAGCATGTAAAAAAAGTTTCTCTTTGCATTGTAACATTTATTTCACTCCGTCCTTACTAGTGTGGGTTTGTGAAAGTTAAAAAGGTTTCCCCACAAAAAAAAAAAAAAAAAAAAAAAAGGAAAATGACCTATTTGTCCTAGAATATTTAGAGAGGATTGCAATAAGTTTTCAACTTCATTTAAAAAGCCAAACAATAACAACACAAAACCCAAACAACCCAAACCAAAACTTTGAACCATACTGGAGAATGGATTTTTAAAAAAAGTTTTATTGTAGATTTTTAAAAATTCTATTTACATTTTTTCAATGTGTGCTAATTTGAGTGGCACTTTAAAACATTCTGCTACTTCTGACACGCATTATACACAAATAGGTGAAATATCACAGTATAACATTTCAAACCCAGTGATCTGGAAACCATATTTTAATTACTGCTTTTAAAATGTAGGTTAATGAAACTACAAAAAAGAAAAAAAATTTAAAAAATCAGAGAGAAAATAAATAAATAAATATACTTTAAAAAAAAAAAAAGATTTTTCTGGAAGTAGCTTCAAAAAATTCCTGGGAAGTGTTATTTTTTATCCAAATTTAGAAATCAACTAGCTTCTCAGTTAGAGAATAATTCAGAAGTATGCTTAGATTTAGGGGTGGTTGAGTCTTCTGAGAAAAAGACTGCAGGCCTGTGTCTGTTCAGCTTTTAAACTCAATATTTTTATAATTTAAATATACTTTTCTCCCCAATGAATTACCTTCTCCTTCCTTCCTTCCTTCCTTCCTTCCTTCCTTCCTTTCTTCCTTCCTTCCTTCCTT
>VWZN01011603.1:146273-159597 GCA_013396955.1 Regulus satrapa | reverse complement strand
CCAAAACCTTTCTTATTTTTTTGGTTTTTTTTTTTTTTTTTTTTTTTTTTCACATACATGGGAGTTCTTTGTTGTAGGTAAGAGTGCTTGAAAACACTTCAGAAACAAAATGAAGTGCTTAGATTTGTATGGTTGAGAAAATTCTTGCCCAGATAGCAGGATCCCTGCTAATTTAGGAGATGTACTGAAAAATCCCTAAAACCTGTCTTCAGTCAGATGGATAGCAATTTTGATCAGGAATTCTCAGAAATCCAGGATTAAAATATAGTAAGACCATTCTTCAGCATGCAGAAGGCAGTGGAGATAAAGAAAGTGATAGTAGCAGGTACTGTAGGACTTTCTTTCATAGCTCTTTTCTATTTAATGTTGAATTTATTGTTTAGGAATCTGGTGTGTGTTTCTGTGCTGGTATTTACGATACAAATGTGATTTTTTTTTTCATTTTTTATTTCTGCAGCTGAAAACAAAACAAAAAAAAACCCAAAAAACAAACCAAAACAAAAGCCCAAAAAAACCCCATACAAATTACATACAAACAAGATGAAAGATTTTACAATTCTTTAGAAGACCATAACAGGAAACACTTGCCCATTTCTCTGTTTCTCTTATCACACCACTTGTACAAAAAAATATCATATGCAAGAAAGATGTAGAGGAAAGCAGCTAATTTTTAAAAATTTTTTTTTTTTTCTTTTTAGTAGGGGTAGCAGCAAATGCCATATTAAGGCGATAGTTGGCTTGATTTTCACACATTAGTTTGCCCATTATGTGTATATATAGGAACATATGGGAGAGTTACTGCTTAGGGCAGATGGGTCATGTTCCTCTGGGACACTGTGCAAGAAGAGTGCTCCCTTTCAGACCATCTAAGGCTGCTGCAGACATCACGGATGTCTTTGAAAAGGTTTGTGTCCCCTAGTGCATTTGCCCATGTGATTCTGTTGTGTACAAGATTATATCTTCAAGCTGTCTGCAGCTGGGCCATTCTTATTTGATAGTCTTGGTAAGAAATGGCATATGCATTTTTAATATAGGTCTAGTGTAGTGAGAGCATATATTTTTTTCACACTAGTTGGAAGTTGTGTCTCTACGCATCTCTTTCTGAACCATGTTTTGAAGACTGTAGTTCTAGATTACTCTTTTCTTACTAAAGACGAAGCAGGTACCTTTGCAGTTAGAAAATTAGTGTATTTTATTTCCTTATGTGTCAGGAGAAGCTTTAAATAGTTGGTAAGAATTGAGTTATAATGGTTCTAAAGGGTAATTTTTAATAAAGTTTGTTTCTTAGCAAGGTAGAAGAGGTAGAAAACATGCTTGTTAGTATATTTCTTCCATGATAGTTTAGAGGAAAAAGTCTTAATGCCTAAAAAATCATCAGATTAAATTTTCTTGACTCTCCTATTTATGTGCTGTCTGGATGAATTCCTTGATAGTATTTGTTAGAAAAGATAGGAAAGTCTAAGGTTAATGCTCTCAGATCATATATGGGTCTAAGAAATTTTTTTTATTTAAATATGTTGAAAAGCCATAAACCCTCATAGAAATTAGGGAGAAATTCTGCATGGTCTAGCTCCTGGAGAATAAAATTTACTTTATATTCTCTTACGGGGTGTGAGGCATCATCCTTGAAAATCCTGTTCTGAAACAGGTGGTGCAAACCACAGGGAAGCAGGTTGTATTTCACTGCTGAATGGTCACTGGTTAATGGTTTGCTGCTGCTTCTGCCACACTAATTTGCTTATTAAGTCTTGTGACTAGTTTCTGGTAGAACTTTTGTGAACTGAGCTTTGGAAAACACTCGGCCTTTATGTGAGCACAGCCATGGTTCCACCACATTCTAAACACACATGTGTTTTTTAGATGATGGGTGACAAAAGAAAATGTAAGATGGTACTAAAATTTAGGAATAAATACTAAAATAGGAAAATGATTTTAAAAAAACCCAAACAAACTAATGGCAAAATCTTGGCAGGTAAGTGGATTAATGGTTCCTTTGCTGAAAATGAAGTTTGTTTCTTAGTTGATTTATTATTTGATTTGAAAATTATTTAGGTTGCAGATCTCTAGTAGAACTTGACCACCAAGTAGCTTTGTCCAGGTTCAGAGAGGACTATAGAATAATAGAAGCATGAAAGGATCCCCAAAGGCTTTTCACAGTCAGATCTGGAAAACACCCAAGGACAGGGGTTGGACAGCCTCTCTGGGCAGCCTGTTCCTGTGCCTACCATCCTCATGAAGAAGATTAATTTTCTGATATCTAGCCTGATTGTCTCATTTCAGGACATGCTTGTTCCTCACCCCCTTGCCATGCACAGCTGAAGAGCCTAGCTCCTTCTTAGCTGCCTTCCTGAAGGGACTTGAGGCTGCTGTTGGGCTTGTACAGAGCCATCTTTTTCCAAGATGAGCCAGGCTGGATCTCTCAGTCTCTCCTGGAAGGGCAACTGCTCCAGCCCAAATCAACTTGGGGCTGCCCTCACTCAGCTCCTGCCAATTCATGATTGTCTGCTCTGCACTGAAGGGCACAAAGCTTCACCCTGCATGCTGGATGTGGCTGAAAGTACTGAGGGGAGTGGATTAATTCTGGTGCTAAATTATTTTGTATGCTTCTGTTCTTCATCTAGAGATTGTACCTTTTTTATTTATTTTTTTAATTTATTTAAGAAAACGGTTTTGCATCTACTGTGAATTCCAATGTTTCAGCAATAAACCATGTGTTCTGTATATTGACATTCTTATTAAATATGGACTAATGGCACTTCTGAATAGTTGAAATCACATCGTGTGATTTCCCTGGTTGAAATTTGTTAAAAGATTACAATAATTAGTGTTTCATGACCTTATCTCTTTTTAAAGAATGAAAAAGATAAATTCCCACTTTTTGTAATTGCTTAACTCAATGACTATCTGGCAAGAAATGTCTACTGTCTGCATGCACCAGTTATTAGATAAGAATTTGAAGATATTTTGAAGGATTTATTTGTGAAGCTGATTTTGCTTCATTTAATTTTAGAGACATACTCTACTTCCATTTAAATAGACTCAAAAGCCAAATATATGATTGTCTTAATGGATAACTAATTTAATATTAATTGAAATCTTATTTCTGCCACTAGAAACAAACTGCAGAATGAGATATATCATTTTCTATCAAGAATAATATTTTCCAACACTTATTTTCATCAAAAGACATTATCCTTTTGTTTAATACCTTTTATATTACCTATTACTTCCGCTAGGAAACAAAGCAGTCAGGCGTGAACTAACTTAGGTAAAATAAGAACTGATCTGTATTCCAGTTGAAAGTCATATGCTATTGAGCTATGGTTGCTTTAGATCTTGGAAATTTCTATTATCTTAGATGCTGAAAAACCCCAAAACAAAGAATCAATTAAAATTAAAATAATTTAGTATCATTAAACTGCTATATTGACAGTTCTGGAAAATTAAACCTCGCTTTTATCAAAGGGGAGATGGATATGAAATGCAAAATGATGATACAAAATTATACACAGCATCTGTTAATATGCTTCAAACTTCACCTCAAGGAGGAAAAAGTAATTCTGTTTACATGCCATCCTGTCCCTTTCATACACTGAGAAAAGCAGCTAATTTTGCTGGCAGTTTTCATAATTGACTAAGGGATTCATTAACTAGAAGTGAGGGAAAATGGATTTTTTTTTTTTTTTTTTTGTGTGTGGGTTTAGAGCTGTGTTCAAAGGCTATCCAAAACCATTNAAAAAAAGTGGGGGGAAAAGGGTTTTTTTTTTTTTTTTTGTGTGTGTGTGTGTTTTTTGTTTCAGTGGCAAAAAAAGGAAGCAAATATTTGGTTGTAATAGAAATGAAATATTTTTAGATTTTTTTTTTCAATTTTTAAAAATTTCATAAAATATAAAAAAGGATGCTCTTTTTTTAAACTGTAAATGTTTAAATGACAGAGCAATGAAAATCCACATTAACAATGTCAATAACTTCTGCACTACTTTTATGATTAGCCAGTTCGCTAATGGAGAGACATAAGTTCAGATTTTCCTCTGCAAAAAGTGAGTGAGGAAAGTGAGTGTCCAGGAAAGTTTTCCATTTTCTTTCTGTGGCTCATGGAGTAAGTAGGTTGGAATTCAATTTTCCATGATGTGTTAGTGATTTTACCCTTTAGAGTCACTGACTGTAACACATAGAAACAGTCCACAGGAGACAGGGCAACACCTCAGTGGCACTGGCATTGACAGTATCTAGGAGGAGAAAATAGCCTGAGAAAATTACTCTGCAGCCAGAGTTAAACCCCAAGTTTAGGCTCTGAGACTCAGGCTGATCAAGCTGCAATGCTCTTGGCTAAATAAATCTCTACACGTTGGCAGTAGATGTGAATGCAGCCCTTCATATGCTCAGCTCTTATTAGAAGTGATTAGAAATAAAGTATTTCTGAAATACCAAGTCAGTTTCTCTCAGAAGGACTGGAGTTTCACCATTTTCCCTTTGGCTGCTAGTGTTGGGTTAAACTGTTAAATTTTGGTGTCTGTGAGAAGCATTTTTCCACACACAAACAAATTTTAGGAAAAACTACCATGTTTTTACATCTGTACCATTCATGCAATACAGTCTAAATTTGTGGAGAAGAAGAGAATATGAGAAGTATTTTAATTCATGTGCCTTATATAAATTTCTGTTGTTTGAGATTTGAAGGCAGAGGGTACAATCAGACACTTCCCAAGATCCAATTCTGCTTGTCAAAAAGCAATATACAGAGACACTCTGAGTTCATGTACATAAGCACTGCAAGAAGAAGATAAATTCACCTGAATGGAAACTGCCACTCTCCTCTGAAATATTCCTACTTTGAACATTTAGACTCAAATGCCAGTATTTAAAAATTAACAGATGAGTCAGGTCAGCATTTACTTCAGGAGTATAACCTATTTTGAACCATGGGTTCCATGCAGCAGAAGTCAATGACTTTCTAGAGAGTAACAGCTGGTTTTTCCAGAAAAATCCAGTTTATTTGAGGAAACCTATATCAAACATGTTCATCAGTGCCAAAATTGTCTATATCTTTGTCAGTTTATATCCAAAAAGTATTTTTTCTACATTATGTATAGTATCCATACTCTTTAATGATAGAACATCCCTGAATAGCACATTTGAAAGTCTACTTATTAATATTATTCACATCTTCAGGTTTATATATTATGTTTGTATATGTAAAATTTGGCACTTCCAAGCTAAACAAGTGTCTTGACATAAAGACTCTAATAGTCTTTGCAGAAAAGTTTTGATAAATATCTCTTACATGATTCCTACAATGGATGTGAACTTGAGCTATGCACTTAATTTTTACAAACATCACGTGAATAACTTTTCTAACAAATTAAAATTTAAAATTATATGCAACAAGTATAGTTAATATTTTTATTTATCTTTCTCCAATAGTTGTAAAAACTCAGTTTGCAGAAAATTCTAGATATTTTATGTAGATAAGTAATTTTGCAGTGATCTGAACACAAACAGCAAATTATATTTTACATCCTAACTTCTGTGCTCTGCCAATTGTTTCCAGCTCTTCTTTTTTTTTTTTTTTTTTTTTTTTTTTTTTTACCCTGAAAACCTTTCTTAAACCTCAAATTTCTGGAAGGATGTGGTTAGGTAAGGTCCTAGGTTTTATGATGGCTGCAACTTCTTACAATGTTCCACCTATACCTTCAAATAATGCCTGGTTTTCAAGTCCTTCCTTACGCATTGCCTAGATCACATCAGGGGAATTTGTCTGGGAATGGATACACATGGCTCTGCCTAAGCTTTACTTATGGTCTGACCCAGCTCAGGAGAAGAATCTGTGTGCACGGTCCACAGGGAGCCCAGGTTATGTAGTTGGCACCATGCCCTTTGTCTTGAGAGTTTTTGAGTTGCATTCCTGGCACAAAATCTTGCATAACCACTGCCATCAGATCAAAACAATGCAGATACAATCTTGTCCCGTCCCCCAGTGCTCTGGGAATCTGAGATCTCTTGGTTGTTCAGTACTTTTATGAAAAAATCCTGTAAATAGATGTCTTGTTATAGTTCAGTCACCCAATCTAACCAGCCTTTAAAATTTGTCTTGGGATTTTTTTAAAGGGAGAAAATATGGTGATGTTTGTGTTGTGTATTATTTAGATATAAATCTATGCTCATATTCCCTAAATGAGAGAAGCTGAGAAGACAGGATGATGTATGTGGTGTTACCAAAACCCTGTATTGTTCCCTTCCTACTTTCCCTCCCCTTTATACATAAATACATAAGTATTGGAAGTGATGCCAGTTTTGTAATTTCAGAAGTTTCAAAATTGGAGCTAATTTGTATTCTTAGAATGTTAAATAGTATTGAAAAAGAACACACTGTAGAGCCAAAAAGTCTTCTCATTGAAGATGGGAGGCAGAACGTAGTATGAGACTTAAAAACAAACTGTAGAAATAATTTCTTTCCAGGTGAGAGTGAACAGATTTCTAGCACTTTTTACGTGGGGGACTATGACGGTGTGTCACCTCAACTATTCAGAGTGCCTCATGCTGTCATTTGGGAGGTGACACGAGTTATTAGCAGAGCCTCAAAGTGACTAAGGCATTGTGGTAATGGATATAGATCCCAGCTGCAGTCAGGATCAAATGGAAGATAAATGGGCTTCTGTTATGCTTAGCCCATTTTCCAGGAAGAACACTCCACTCAAGTTTGACGTGCACTTTGATGAGAGGGAGGTTTTGTTTCTTTTTCACAATATGCTGGTACATACCATATGTCTGTCTCAGACTCCCAGAGAGAAGAAAAGATGCAATACAGTGCTTCCAGGCAGACTGGACCTAGTGTCCCAAGGGGGATTTGCAATGTACTAGCTTGTCTCCTTCTGAAGGGCTAATAACAAAATAATGTCTTCTATAAAAATGCTTTTTTGGGCACATACAAATAGACAAATGCAACAGTGACATTTAATAGCTTGTAAAAAAAAATAAAATCTATTACTTCTTAGGAGCAGAGCTGTCTTGTTAATTTTACATATAAAGTTGAACAAATGATCAAAAATAGTCCCTTCTTTATCCCTAGTGAGAAACTGATAAATAGAATAAAAAAAAGATTCTTTTGGATCAAAAATTCTGCTTTGCCCCATTGCATTCTTTACCTTGTAACAGCCTTGTGCCATACTTAAATTCAGTTTTCTGTGTAATTGGCAATCTTTCCAACATAGAGTACAAGTCAGCAAATCGGGCTTTGATTTTGCCACTTCAACCTCTGTATAATTTAAAGATTAATAAAACTATCTATCCCAAATCTTTCACCTGTAAGAGAAGATTCATAGTTTGAAGGAAAACAAAAATTTTTTTTAAATATTGCAAATTTTCTGTCTACTTCAAAGCATAACCAGAATTCCCACAGGCTGATAAAAAGATGCCTCTTGCCTGCCATACAGATGGAAAATTCAGTTCACCAAGCTGTTATGCATAATTTCCATGGATGTTCCATAAAGTCTGCTTGGGAGTAACATAGAAGAAAAATTAATTACCTGCTTTTAATATTCATTGAGGGTTTTCTCCCTCTGAGCATGTGTTGCAACTCCAACAGTACATTTCTGAAACTGCATAAACCCAAGAAGAGCAGTTAGGTGAGGATTATGTATCATTGCAGCAGGACAGTAAAAGAATATTGCCCCAGGTCAGTTCAGCTCCTGGCTTTGGGCTTGCGTGTGGCAGAGAGGATGAGGCAGCTGGAACCATCTCACTCCTGCATGAACCCTGGTGTGTGGGAAAGGACAGCATTCCCTTGCTGCTGCTTTAAAGGAAGAAATGGGATCACTTATTCCTACAGGTCAAAGGAACTCCTTCCTACCTCTCCAGAAAGAATAATTTTGAGACACTGGGCCTAAAGAAGTTTTGCAAGAAGAATGTTTTAATACAATGACCTCAAAAAATATCACTCCTTCTTCTTGATTTCTCTTTACAAGAACACATGGCTTTGTTTAGAATAATGAAACAGCCATCTAGACAAGGGGCATATGCTCACCTAAGGTAGTTTGCAAACATGGCATTTACAGGACAGCTTATTTTAAATTCCTACACTCTGAACAAACATAAAATGCACACCTTGTAACCTATGTTCATCATATAAGCAGAAATACTGCAAATTGTTATACTTTTTTTTTTTTTTTTTTTTTTGGTAGTTTTATTCATATGATGTAGTTGTTTAAGGTTCCTGAAATTAAGAACAAAACACACTTTGGGATTAGAAATCAGGAAGTGGGAAGACTAAAGACTATTAACAAGATACAAAAAGGAATATTGCATCAAAACCAGCAATACTTCCAAAAGATTAGATGGTTTCAAAAACAAGTTCAGATTCAATTTCTGGGCCTGCTAAAAGCTTCCTGGATATATTTAGGTGTGCCACTAAATCTTTTTAGGCCTTAGTTCCCAGTCTACAGTATGAAGATAATACTGCCTTCTTCCCTTCAGTCTTTATATTTTTGAAAGTTCATTGAAGCTTTGGGCATCTCTGTGGCTGGCAATTAATTGGTGAGAGAGTTATACGCTGTGATGCTGAGACTAACAGGAATAAAAGGTGGTTAGATTTAGAACTGCAAAGGCATCTAAATTTTTGCTTTGCAAACACATGAAAATATTTGTATTCCTGAATCATGACATAAAGTTTAAAACTAAAATACTTTTATAGATAAATTGCTGTATGATGAATCATTTCAGCCCCTACCTCCCAGCAGGCACTGTCTGTCTTACTTACAAGAGAAATTTGTATCATAGGATTTTCTCTCCATTGATAGAGTCCGCTCCATAGGGCAGAGTAGAGGGAACCTGACCTAGAGCTGTCACAGTGCAGTGTGGGTTGTGGGTGTCAGAGGGTACCACATGGACAAAGGGAAGGCAGAAGAACGGACAAAACAAATATCTGGCAGCTCTTTTAGTGAGCAGGGTTCTGCTCTAAGCACTGACTGAATAAGACAGGATACTGTAGAAGTTTGCAACTGTGTAAACAAACACTAAAACATAGTGCTTGGTGTTCAAATTAAGGCAACTTCTGTCATTTCCTAACTTGAGGAAAAGTGTTTACTACATTAGCATTTTCAAAAAAATCTTTATTTCTTATGCCAGTTCTTCCTGCCTTTAGAGAGAAGAAAATATTATGAGGATTTGTTTTTTTTAATCCTTTCCTAGCAAAAGCTTATTTATCTCTACAAAGTTCATAAGGGATTCCTCCTTTCAATGACAGTGTTCTTTAAATTCTTCTTCAACCTCTTAGCAAAATTAAAAATGTAATTACTTTTATACTAATACCTAAAGATATGTAAAAATAATTAATTCACAATCCATCATCTGCTGAGAATAATGAGACCTTTTCCTTGATCCCATTGAGCTCATATAGCTATTTCTTCTGCAAGTGCTATTATTATTTATTATGTTTATAATTTCTTTTTTGTGTAATTGTGGTGCTTTTGAGATAAAATGAACTGAATAAAATATGAAGTTACTCTACATCATCCTGATTCAAAGAGACCAGGTTTATAAAGTAGGAACTACAATGAGATTTGTGTAACAATGATGAGAACTTGCAATATTTTACAGAATATCTATTAACATGATATTACTTGGCTTGTAGTAGTTTTCCTTAACTTTAGGACAGAATTTAGCCTTTGCATTTTTACATTATTTAAATGGAGGCTTAATCTGCTTTAGAAAATAAATATATTAAGTACCTAACTTGGGAATGGTTCTGTTCTGTATTTCTTATACAGTAGTTTGCAAAGTTCTAGAGATTTCAGAGAGAGTTCTATTATATTATCAAGATACTTTTAATGAAAAATTCAAATTTAAAAAAAATATTGGGAGATTCTGATGTCATCTTTGGTTTCAATCATGCCATCTTCAGATATCCCTAAACCAATTGATTTTCTTTTGCTGAAACAATGGTTGTTTTTACTTTTGTCTGAGTCAAACATTTCTAAACAGAAAGTGAGGGCCTAGTGATTTGTTCAGTTTCTTAGAAGCTCCCAGCAGCAACACATTTAATGAATTCTACTGTCCAGCAAATGTAAGCAACCACTTTCCTTCTGGGGCATAAGTGGGAGATCCTTTTTCCTTTTATCTCTACTTGCTAATCTTGTCTGGTAATAGAAGTGACCTTCACTTCCAACTGAAAACAGGTGCAAAGGAATGCAAAGTATTCATGACAGGTAAGTGCTTATTAAAAGTGTACCAACCTTTCAGAAGCCTTCTTCAATTTGACCTTGATCTGCTTCAGACAAGTGCTGAAAGCTCAACGCCTTCAATTCAAGACAATAAGCACTATTTTTTGAGCTTACAGGAAATTTTGGTTGTTTGGAATTCTTAGTTGAATATAAAAAAGATTAAAATATTCATAAATAGGTCCAGTTCTAACAGGCTTTTAAAAATAAGAGGAACCATATTTACTAAGTCAGTCTCCTGGGAAGGTGGGGGAGAATAGAAGCTTTATGCTGAGAACTCTTTTTGTTGTTGTTGTTGTTTTGGTTTTGTTTTTGGTTTTGTTTGTTTGTTTTGTTTTGTTTTGTTTCTAGTCATGCTAGAGACAAAGAATTGCAAGTAGTCTCATAATTACTTATTTCTGGACATGAAAAGAGCCAGAAAAGATAGTAATAATGAAAAAGAACCTTTTAGAACATTTTAAAGATATGCTATGCAGATGTATTGATGTTAAAACAGCCCTGTTCCAACAACTGTGCTCAGGAATGGTACCTCAGTTACACTTTCAGGTCTTAATTGCTTGCCATCTTCTTCGTTGACCCCAGAGAGCTGGAGTTTAAAGTTGTTCTATATTGGATGACATGCTTTTCCTCTTTTGAAGGAATGCAGATCCCCTGTCACAATCCTACTTTATTGTAGAAGAGATTTTGAGCCCTAACATGTGAGTCACACGTTCCCGTCCTGCTAAACAGAAAATGCCAACAACTATTTTCTTGCTCAACTTTTTCACTGCAGCTAAGAAAAACAATACAAAACAAGCTAATGGTGTACTTCAACTTGCCTCTGAACTGCAGATATACTTTATTTAGTCCTTCTTAGAGTCCTAGGTGTGTTACGTTATCTGAGGTCTGGGAGGAAACCGTTTCTTCCCAGTCTCACATTGTTTTGGAAAACATCTGTGGCAAACTGCTGCAGTTTCAGTTGTGAAACTTATCAGAGCAGATGATAAGAGTCATAGAACTTTTTTCAGGTTGAAAAGGACCTTGAAAGATGAACTGATCTAACCTTTTGGAGGAAAGACAGCCTGGGTGACATTATTAGGCACTCTGTCCAAATACATCTCAAAATTTTCCAGAGATGGAGTCTCTATCACATTCCCAGAAAAGCTGCTCTGGTGAGTGATTGTTCTTGCAAACTGTAAAAAATATTTTTCTTATGTGAAGATGAAATCTCTCCCAGTGAAATATGTAGTCATTATCTGTTCTCCATATTGCTCCTTGTGAAGAGATCCTCTGTGCTCTATGTAGCTGCCCTCTAAGTACTGGAATGCTGGGAGGTACTCTCTGAACCATCTCTTAGGGAGAAAGCACCCAACTCCTTCAATCTTTCTCATGGGTCAGGTTCTCCAACATTTTGGTCATTACATGACAGTTAAAAAAATAGATAAGCCTGAGTGTTTGCCCTCTTTGCTTCATAATAATAAAATACCATTAGTCCAAATTAGTAGTATATGGAAAAATACACAAAAGATACAGAGAAGAGCTTTAATTTGGCATAAATGTATTAATTATAAAATGTATGCATCAAAAGATCCATGGGTTTGTCCCTAATATTTTTTTAGCTACAAATATCTGATATTTTTACCATTACCAGGTTAGAATAAAAAAGTCAATGCATATAGCAAACATTTCACCAAGTACATAATGATTGGGGAATAAAATCTAATTTGTCTTACTAATGCTCATTTTATGAAGGTAGGTGTGTATTTCAAGGAAGCTGCTGCCATTTCACCCCTGTAGGCCATGCAGATTTCCTGCTTTGGCAAGGAGATGTTACTAACCAAGCAAAGTGAGGAAGGGACTGGATTAGAGAAGGTGCCATCTGAAATTTATGTGGGCAACTTCACAAAAATCCTAGGACTGAATTTCTCCTGGTGTGTTTAATGGTGTTGTTTTGGAAGTGCTTTCTAATGAAAACAAAATCATTACTTCAGCCAGTGTAATCCCATTAGTGGGAGATTCTGAGGCTGGAGCTGTCAGAAATATGTTTCAAGTGTGTTTCAGCTTGAGAAGCAGCTGGAACGCATGAGCAAATGCATCTGAACATGGAGGCGCCCTCTGAATTCAATTTAAGATGATGTACTGCTCCATTAAAAGACTTATTCAGAGGCATCCTGAGCTTTCAGTTTGGAAACCGTAGCCTTGAAGCTGGATGAGCAATCCATAGCAAACTTTATGAACACTGCATCCAAGACAAAATATCAGGAGATAAGTACATATGGCATCTCCCAAGAACATGTCAGACGGGCAGATGCTGTGTGAAAGGAAGATATATTCTTCACCTTGGCAGCTGGGGATTTTGGTTGTTCATCAGAAGAAGAAGCATGAGGAACAAATATAAGAAACATTATGTGATCTTACCTCTTATGCACCCATTTTGCAAAATCTCCAGAAAAATACTCCCATGCAAACACATTTAATAGTATCCAAAGCTAGGGAACTAAATATGAATACAAGAGACAAAATCTATAGCCTTATTTTCCAAAGTCACCCACAAGCTCAGCTGGATGTCTGTATTTATTTCCCTCCCCCCCACTCCAACCCATCTGTTTCTGACTAGTCAGCACCTCGCTGTGCAGAAAGGCTTAGGGATATGTGTGTTCTGCGGGGTTGTCTGTTGGCAAAATATTAATTCAGGAAACACCACAATTATTTGACATAGTAATAAGCATGGGAAATGAAGACAGGCTGAAAATGTGATCAATCTAGTCATGAACTGGATGGTAGCCATCAGAGTTAATCACCATGTGGGGAGCTGGGAAGGAGGAGGCAATGTCTGTGATTGTAACTGGTAAGGAATGAGGAGGAATGCTTTAAAGCTGTGATGAGTTAAGGTGTAGAACTCACAGACAGAAATTATTATCTGTGTAGATATTATAAGGTAATCAATCCAAATACTCCATGGCAAAAGCTGAACAATAGATGAGGTCTGTGGACACACTTCTAGCCTGATGTAGTTCTGAGCTTTGTGTGCATTGTGAAACATTTCAAGCCCTACTCTCAACAAACCAATGAATACCACCCGAGGACACCGGGTTACTTGACCCTTGTGATGACCTTATGTCTTTCATTCC
>VWZN01011603.1:123244-142069 GCA_013396955.1 Regulus satrapa | reverse complement strand
CAATGGGCTATTCAACTGAATTCTCTTAACTCTGTAAATTCAAGTCTTTATGTTCTTTTTTTTATGATCTTCTTTTCATTTTAGTATTGTTCTGCTTTTCCTTTTTTGTACTGTGCATATCCTATTTTCTTCCACTGAAATAATTTTGTAAGAAATCCTTCATCAGGATTATGCTGTCTATTCAATCATCACAGGCAGAGTTTTGTTCTGTGAGCCTTGGCTAGCTTGCATCCACACTCCTACACTTCCAGTGATTACTTCCAGTGCTAGCTGGGATACCTATTGGTGAATTCAGAGCTGATTAACTGAACAAGACAGCTGTTGCACCAATTAACCTACTCTATGTTCCAATAGATTTCTTTTTTTTTTTTTTTTTCATTAAGGAAACAAGAAGTGGAGGTAGAGACTATTTTTAACCAAATTGCTCCATCCTTCTCCCCACAAGGGAAAAAAAGAGTCAAATTGGTGAACAAAGGGCAATTATTACTGGACATCTGTGGCTAATAACTGGGACACAACAGAAATTTGAGGGCTGGATTCTTAACAGCACATTGTATGTTTTATTTGCATATACAAGGCTCCTTGCCAGCAGACTGTGAAAAGAAAATTTCCTTTAGCTGGTTCAGCTAAAATTTGCTGATTTTCTACATAGTGAACAAATGTGTTAAATAATTAATGTAACCATGAAGGTGCTCTGCTTAAGTGCCAGCTTTCAAAATCAGTGTGCTTTGCTCCACAGAAGTGTAATTTACAAGGTAGGACTGTTACTGACCTCTGTGGAAATGCAGAGAAAGTAATGTTTCCATGAGCTTCCCCTTTGCACCCTCTCTACAGGGAGAAATAAACAATTGCAGTCCTTGTCTTCTAGCACAATGCCAACAAACAAGCTCTGGAGAAACTTCCTCAGCAAGAGGTTAGGACACCCAGAGGTTCACCTCATCCCTTTGTTGGTTATTTCTACTCATGCAGCTTGGTCAGCAGAAGGGAACATGCATCCACACCAGAGCTGTCCTGGGAAGGAGACCACATGCATATTCAGCACCTCTGTGTATGTTCAGGGACCTCTTCAGGTGGCCTGGATAGATCAGCTGCATGAAACTCAGTTCAGCCTAACAAACTGCTCCTGAGGTCATTGTGAATGCTGGTACCTGGGGCTGCAGGGTGATAACCAACAGTGTGGCTGGCAGCAAAATAAAACACAAGTCTCTGCATTTATGGTGGAGTTATATTCTGGAACCACTGAGCCTCTCTTTAAAATGTTATTAATATTTTGGTTAAGTAGTAATAAAGGTTTGCAGGGTTTCAGGATGATAGTAGTGATAAAAATAGCTACTGATGTCACAGTAAGCTCTCAGCCTTTGCTGGATTTATATTGCCTCTCCTTTAGGGGAAAAGACATTGATCAGAAGCAATATAAAATAAAAGCTTTGTTTGCTAAAGAAGTGTGTTGGTATCTATTCATACAGCTAGTCTGTAACAGACTATTACTAAATCAAAGCAAATTCTTGATTTCAATATCAGTTTTTGTTCTGATTACAAATAAAATTAAAAAGAAACCCCAAAAAACAAAACCTTATTATTTATATAGCTTATTTTAGTATTATCTTATGTCTGCTCTATTCTGTATTGAGTTATGAACCAAAGTGCCATGGGTATCCAACTTCAGAGAACCTTCCTCCAAGGACTTGCTGCTGGGACAAAGACCTTGTATCTCCTGGTTCATCCTTAAGTTCTCTTCCACCAAAACTCCAGTGCCTGTGTGGTTTTATTGCCTTCTACCAAAACTGAGATGCCTCCATATAACATTTCAGTTTTTTAGGCAAAACTGTTCCATTTAAACACTTCTCAACACCCCTATTTATTGATAAATGATTGTTTATTTATTATTACACTGCTGTTTCACCTCTGCCTATACTCAGGAGTGGAAATGACTTCACAGACAGATGGGTAAGGTAAATGGGGCCTTCTCTTGTAGCTCCTATTAGCAGATGGATTTGTGCTTTGGACTGGTGTAGCTTTTTCTNTTGCTTTCGTTCCTGCTTTGGTTGGTTTATTTTTTTTTTTTTTTTTTTTTTTTTTTTTATGCATAAGGAGTCATGTCTGGCATGACCCCTGCAGCAAATACATTGCCTGTTTTATAACATTAATATGATAATCTGAGATACTCTATTGACTCACCTTAAGGGTGTAAATGCATGCTGGGGTTATAGTCTCTATCTTTCACCCAATGTGTTTGCTTATAATCTGTCCCTTCAGGCACATCCTTATTTCAAGACACCTTCTCTTTCATAATAACAAAAACTCTTTACACCAGAAAGGAAGTCTTCTGTGATTGAGCCTTATGTCTCTGACATATCTGTGTACTGCAATACAATAAATGAGCATAAAATCTGTGTGCATTATACATATGGAGGGGAAGACAATTTATGCCATTTTTTGAGACAAAGCATGCCCACTAAAAAATGGAGAAAACAGGCCTTGAAACACAACACTGCAAAGTGATAGCAAAGGATTTCAATGCAGTTACATATCTTACCACTGTCCAAAGGATTTATTTAACTTTCCTATCAGTGCAGTGGCCTGTGGTGATAGCATCAGTCAAAACACGATGATTCTCCTTTTCCACTACATCTCTGTGCCTTTCACACCACTTCCCTTGCTCTGATCCAAATGGCTCAGAGAGGCAGCATCAATGAATGTGGTCAATGAAGTACTAAAAGGCTCTTTCTCTGCACCATAATATTAAAACCTCGGGCATGTGAGGCAATGAAAGTCGCTGCTGTTGTTGTCAGTGATACAGGCTGGGGGTCCCTGCTGGCCTGTGCCTGCGCTCTGCTGTCAGCCCATCTCTGTCCTGTCCCCTGAGCCCAACCAGCAGGGCCATCCATCATTAACAAGCAGGGTGTAATGACTTGCTGTGCCTCTCACAAAGGCAGAGAAAGAGGGAAGAGGCAGTTTAAATTTCACCAGAGCTAGGGTGATGTCAGGAGGGGTTTAGTCAGATGGCAGACTCTCCTGATTGCATATTCCAGTGTCAGCTCCCAGGCACAGACAAGCTGATATTCTGGGCTCTCCCTGAGGTTAGTCTAGAGTCAGTCAAAATATAAAATATGAATATGGAAAGCAGTAATCTCTTCTTTGCCAGATCAGAAGCATTTAAAATCGAATGCCCTGCTTGACAGTTCTTTCAACATGGTCTTGTGTTCTGGGAAGTCATTTATTTCTGTATTTTGCTCCTGTAAATATGTAATTAATTCTGCTGCTCTGTTTAGAATTCAGCAGGGTGTGTGAATCTCTGTGATAGGAAGCTAACAAAAGGACAAGAGTTAAATCCTGATTTCAAATAGGTGGTAATACAGTGACCCAACACAAAGCCCAGCCTCTTTGGAAACAGAAACCGCAGGAGACATAATCTTAAATGAAATGTTAGACTTTGTCTTAAATGAAATGTTAGTGTCTGTGTGAACCAGACTGTCTCCACTGAGGCATGAAACAGTTCCCTCATGGAAAATCATTCACTGACATCTTTAAGGGACTAGGCTTTAAAATTTCTATCCCCTTATAGCTGAATGTACCATTCTGAAGTGTATTCACAGAGGGCTGGTAAGAAATTAAGTTACAATTGTATTAACACTTATTATAAAATTAAAATCATATTGTTCCTTATCTCTACTTGGCCTCACTGTTTATCACTTGCTGCAGGAGTCCCATTGTGTGAAACGAGAGTCACATTGAGTTTGGTCTCAATACATGCAGCAACAAGGTTACTAAACTAGATAACTCCAGAGATAACTTTTCCCACAGTTGCACTACTTCCTGTGATCTGCTCTGTTCCAAAGGGATGTGTCAGAAAGAAATGTGACATTTTTTCCAGGCTGTGTGACAGCCTGAGATAATTTTATTTACTTCTGAGAGAGTCCATGTGTTAGACTTCACTGCGTAAGTAGAGTGCTGACACCGGGACAACCTCATGGTATTTCCAAGCTTTATGGACTTGAAAATAACTCAGTGCACAGGAATGCATTTACAGAGATAATATGTTGTCCAGTTTGAGATACTTAAATACAGGCATAGTGAACATCTGCAAAATGTAGTTGTAATATTGCAATACCTTCTGAACAGCTGTAGCAGAATAAAATTGCAAAATTTATAGGCTTTATTTTGAGGGTGTGATATATACCTTTTATTGAGCCTTGGATATAGTCAACACAGAATGCTCCCATGAATGGGAATTACATGCCAGACCACTTAGGAATTAAAAAATATATATTATAATGCCTTTACCTTGAGTGTATAGGAATGGATACAGCCAGCATGATCAGAGGCAGCATGGTTCTGCAAAAATGCAGCTGTAACCTCCCTTTTGTTTTTGCATTGTGCCATGGTGGCACATTCTCACACTGAAGGACAGATGCAGTAAAAATGTACATTCATAATGTCTTGTCTGTGTAATTTTTCAGAAAATGCCCTGCAAAACTGGGAAGCATGGTGCAGTGAATCTATTCAAAACAGTGTGGATGATGATCGATGGTATTAGGCTTCAGAGGAAATACTATTGTTCAGTAGGAGTTCTTGCAGCTGAATGTTGCATCTGATAGTTTGTTAGTAACTTCCGGGTGAATTTCTTTGTTGGGAATGGCTGCTCTGTGGAAACTGCTAGGAATTCTTACCAGAAAAAACTGATTTAGCTAGCCTTAGAACAAAGCATTGCGATCCAAATATTTTACACTTAGAAATTTCTGCTCTTAACTTCCCACTTTGCATTTTGGAACATGAAAAATGTTCTGTATTTAGTCTTATTCTAGATTCTAACCATTGGTTGACAAATTATGCCCTTCCAAAATGTTATTAGTCTTCTTTCAGACTTCTCTCAAAGGAAGACTTAGAATGGATTAAACTAATGCTGACAAATTTTTTGAGGATGCTTTCATTATCAGGTGCCTGGCAAACAAAATGAGGGATGAAAATCATATTGGTATGGCCAGAGTTAGGTGCCTGAGAGTAAAGCACTGTAGTTCTGCTGACTTAATGATTGCTTTTTCCAGCTATAAGAAGGAATAAGTAGTTGCTGTGGACAGCTTTGTGACAATGTCCAGTGCCAACCAGAGAGGTTACAGAACAGTGGAAACAGCTAAGAAAGGAAAAAAAGAATCAAACCAAATCAGAAAATAGTTTTGTATCTTCATAAAAATTGATATGTGCTATGTGTCCCAAAATGTTGGCTCTGCAGTTTTCTTCTCACAGAGAATCAGCCATGGAATAGGGAAGGGTGTGTGAAAAGGTGTCTGATGGCTTCCATAAGGGGACAAAGAGATACTCTAACATTTTTCAGTATAGAAAAAATATCAAAGGGAGAGATGACAACAAGAACCAGCACTGTAAACTGAAAGTGATATTTACTGTTTTTCATAACAGTAGAACTAATAGAACTGAGTTAAATAACAAGATAAAAGTTCTGGGAAAGACAAGAGTACTTTTCTCTGTCAAATTTTCAAGAGTGCATAAATGTACTATTAGTGGACTAGGTAACATTAGTGTAGCTTTTTTAATAGTTGCTGTTAAATTTTTTTTAAAACTTTGGAATTACAATAAAGTTATGATATGATGCAATAAGACATTTAATCAATTCAGTGGTTCAACTGGAAATTAGATTTACCCTGTGAAAACTTACTTTCCAAAATAAAGCTGAAAAATTAAGTTGAAGTAGCCTTTAACCAATTTCAAAGAGCTCAGTCTGAATGTTTTGCTGTAGTGCTCCCTTGGAGTCTTAAAATGTGTTCACAGTGAATGGCCTGAAATTGCAAAAATTGATTCAGTTCAATTCACATGCTCTGAAAATTTACTCAGTCAAAACCCTTCTCCATGCTATTTCCTATAAATGAAGGGTTTGTATATGAAATATAGTTGTTAAAGGATGAAATAAGTTTTCACTGAATTTTTGAACACAAACACAATAATTGCTCTTTTTTGCCATAAACACTTTATATTATCTAGTTAATATATTGAATACGCTTTTCCTACCTGGAAGAAATTCAGAGCACTTCTCTATCTTGTACTTACATTTTGCATGAGGTTTTATCAACACAAAAAGTTAGTGTGCAGTGAGATTTGGGTTCCTTTATGACTTATATATTACTTCACCTTCCTACATGACTATTAGAAAACCAGCTATATACAGGGCTGTTTCTCCATTGCAAGGTGGAAATGAAATGTTTTGCTCTTAGCAGACAGCATTACATGCTTATGTATCAGCCAGTAAATGAGACTTCTGTAGACTCCAGGTCTTCCCAGAACACTGAATTTCTTAGATATTGCAAACCTTCAAGCAAGGAAATGAGACACAAGAGACCACAGTATATTAAATGAAAATAACTAATAGAAAATACTGATTAGGGAATGCATGAACTAATGCCCTTGAATCTGAGATAAAACTGTTTATAAGCCCTGACACTACATTATGAAGTGAAAAGGAAGTAAAGAAAGTACCACGCAGTTCATAGTTTTTGTTCACCAAACAGCTTTTGCAACCATGGGTTATTATTTTCTATTTGAGCAAAGCAGCTCTTTGATTACCCTGACAATCAATCATAAGAGAGAAACTCCCAAATGGTCCTATAATCCTGATTTATTCAGACAAAAACCTCCTGAAACAGAGCTGTATTGTGCATTCCTTTACTCTGCACTGTAGCCTGTGCTGAAAATGGACGGGGTAAAGTACTTAAAGAGTGCAGGGAACAGAAACCAGTAATCTCATTCCTAATGAATGAACACAGGTTTACTCTAGTCCTGCTGTCTGGTGTAACACACTAAAAGGGAAACACTAAGTTTCAGTACTACTTTGGTGGTCAGTTATACATTGTGTGCAAAAAAGGCACGGTGAAACCCTGGGGTTGAAATCAGAACCCAGGATTCCTCTTCTGCTCCATTCTGTGTATTTATCTACCACTAGGTTATGGCTCTAGGATATCTCCTCCTTCCTGTCTCTCTATGTTCCTAATATTTGCATTCCTTTTTGTTCAGTTACACAACTTCCATGGGAGTGGTGGAGAAACTGCCATTTATCAGGGTATCAAACCTCAGCTCTTGGGGGTTAGGAGATGTCTATCAAACTTTCTTTAGCATCTAGAAGACTTGCATCCCAGCTTCCTCCCAATATGCAGGCATATATTTCAGGTACTGAGCTCTGTGAAAAATGTGTCTTCTTCTCACCATAATTTAAAGCAAAGCAAATCCAAATATAATGAGTTTCAACAGGTCTTTGTGGAGGTCTTCTAAGTTTTGGTTGTGGCCAATGCTCCGTGAAGAACTCCTGTGCTTTTCTCTAGGTGTCCTGTAACTGAAAAGTGCCAACTTTGGGTGTCCTTTGGGTTAGGGTGTGGATGAGAGAAGGCTTTTGATCCATGCCAATATTTCAATTGCAGCTGAAATAGGACATGCATATTGTTTAAAGCTTCCAGAATTTTTACTTAAAATAAAGCTCTAGATGAAAAAGGAAGTGAACATTTGTTCATTCAGTTTTAAATTTCAGTATAAATATACATGTATTTGCCAAAACCAGAGAGAATGTTAAGGTATACAGGAGAAAGGGAAGTGATAATAAAATGTGAAATCGTTGCAATCTTGCAGAAAAACAACTTTAGTCATCTGATATTAATAAGTAAAAAAGTAATCAAGAAAAATTTTTAAGGTGTTATATTAAAGAATAAAACAGTCCTCCTAAAAAAAATCTAGTGGAAGAACCTTCCTTTGGGAATTTTAAAAGCAGTCTGGAGAAATACTAGAAATATATTTTAGCCACTGCACTCAAAAGGTTGTCAGACTAGGTGACCTATTTAAAAGATAAGACATTACAGGGTGTGCATTATGGTCTTGCAGTGACATGCTTTGGTGCCTTTAAATGTAAGACTGAGTACACAAATCTGTTAAACATTGTGGTGTGTCACCACTAGATTTTACAACCTTTAGATGCCCTCAAATTTTGTTTCTAAAATATTAATTTCCAAAGGTAAACTGTCAATTATTAGAAAGAAAAATATTCCCCACATAAAGCAATGACTTTTTCTTTTCTTTAATGCACTATAAGATCGTATCAAGGGAAATTGTCTAGACAGGGTTTATTTTACTAATTCTCAATGACAATAATAATTAATGAGTTAAGAAAAATGTGGTGAAATGCAAGCATTTAATATTTAAGGCTGAAACTGAAATGCACGTAGGAGGAAGGGCTGTTCGGGAGAGGGGACTTACAATCCTAGCAGGTTTTCCTGCTACCCTTCTCCCTAACACTGTTGCTCACTGAAGGCAATAATCATTGGAGAAATAGCATAAAGATGATGGGGTGACTGACATGTTGCAAGTTTAAGACACTGAATTTTCTTTATGAGTTTCAGGAGTGGGTTTTTTTCCCATTTTCAAATATCCCCTCCCATCCCCCTTCCCCAGCTTCCCACACTGCTATGTGTCTGCTAGCTGCCTGAAACAGAATGCAGATGATTGTCAGAGGTCCTCATCAAGAAAATTGCAATATGAAAATACCTGTGCTCCACTACTTCAAGAAGGAGGGTGACAACATTTCCTAGTGGTTTCCTTCACTGTGCTTGAGGACATGGTTCAGTGATGCACATAGTACTGCCAGTTAATGCTTGGACTCTGTGATCTTAAAGGTCTTTTCCAAGCTTAACAATTCTATGATTCTAAGTACATTTCTAAGTGTTTTATCAACAATTATTTCCAGAAGTGGGCTTAGTCTTTGACTTAAGAAAAGAAAGTGGAAGGATAACAATAACTCTTGGTATAAATTCAATGCTTATTTTTACTCCTTCCAGCCATAACCAACTCCTTTGTAGCCCATTCAGCATTTCCAGGGGTGGGTCCTGAGTCTTCCTGGCTTGCTATGGGCTTTTCCACTCCCTGAAAGCTAATGAAATTTGAACTACACAACACTAATTGCTTGGCAACTTGAAAATCTGTGTCCCAAAGGCCAGCCTCACAAAGGCCCAGTTGTATGAACAGACCTGACAAATCACCTGTGTTTCTGAAATCTTTGGGGCTAATTACACATTGTTTACTTTGTTACTTAAGTACATTTAATATCCCTGGGACACTCAGTGGCACCTTGTATTTTTTTTTTAAAGGGGAATTTCAAAACATTGTTATACTTATTACTTGGAGAATTTTCATTCCTGACAAAAAAAAAAAAAAAAAAAAAAGAAAAAAAAAAGTTTGCAGTTACAAGGACATTTTCAAAATTTTTCTAAAAGAATTTTAGCACTGAGAAGGAACAGGAACTATTCTAGCATTTCTGTGGGATTTTAATACTCTTTGTGCTGAACACACAACTATTCAAGTTCATTTGGCATTTTACTTGTGAGAAAGAGAAACTTGGAAGGTAGATAATGTTTTTCAAAAGCAAAATTATCCAGATTCTATTTCTACCTTAACCTATCAAAGACTTGGTTCAAAAAAGCCACCCCCAACCTTATACTTGCAATTTAAAAAAATCTTCTGTGAACCCATATGCTTCTTTATCTATATAGCTGTTCCTGATGGAAGGGTATCTATGGAATATCTAAGCAGAGCATTGAAATTTCATCATTATTTGTTCAGCATGCTGGTCAGTCATGCTACAGTTGTATTTCTTCCACACAGAGAGAAAGGGTGATATATCCAGTCAATCCCCACCACATTCTGCTGATGTTAATTCTGCATATTCCATTTTCAGTGTCAGCACAATCTCCATTGTGTTACTTGAAACCCAGCTTTTTCTTTAAATCTGTGTTACATTTCCTTGTATGACCTCACCACACATCCACCTAAATACCTTATCCAAAATTTAATTGAGATTATAATCTGGTGACTTCATTATGAACCTGTTTTATCTTTCAATAAGTCTGTTGGATGCAGTGTTGGCAGAAGCTGTGTTTCCATCATTCAGTTGACTGGGTGATGTTGATTTTAATTATTTCCTTTAGCACTCTGTTTTACTGCAAGCCTATACATATATCACACAAGTACAATAGCTGCCATTTCTTTCCAGCTGTCCTCAAAGCATATGTTCCTCTCATTACCTAAATATTTCTCATAGTTAGGTAGACAATTACATTCTTTTGTAGATTTAATACCATTTGAATGCCCAATGTAACATATTTAGAAATATTGGATACTCTAATAAGCAAGATATTTTTGAAGTTGTTCACATGGGAATTCTCAGAAATAGAAGGCAAAGAATCAAGGAAAAGAACAAACTTCTCTCAACAAATATTAATTGGTAGAAAGGCTATAAAATAAAGGTTACTCAAGAGAGGGGTTAGGAGGAAAAGGAACAGACTCCTTGTCACAAAATGGAGTATGTGATTATTGAATGGAGTATTGAATATGGAATACTAAGATATGTATGGTTTCTCCAAATGTGTTTTAGGATTCAACATCAAGATTAGGACTTAGTACACCCAAGATCCATGAATATTCTGAAACAATTAGTTACAATTATATCTACTGAAGAAATCAAATAATGATTTGCCGGTGATAATTTTGGCAATATAGCTGACTAAGATATAATAATCAAATATATATTTATATGAAAATACAAGTTTTTGGTAAAGGCTCCACTTTGGCATTTGAGTAATGAAGTACTTCTCTTTGCAGGGTGTAGTCATTAGCAAATTCAATTCAGTTTTGGGGCAGAAGATGACGTTTCTGAGCATGCCCAAAGAATATTAGTGTTTTCAAAGCAGAAGAAAGAAGTCAAGCAATAGTTTGTGGACAGAATTTTGAAACTACCTCTTACTGGAAGTTATCTATAAGAAGTCCTGGAAGAGTAGAAGGGAGCTTGCATTTAAACCTTAAAAAAAATTTTGAGCCATGAAAAGGAAGAGAAGCCAGCAAATCTGTCCCTCTGTAAGATAAGGTAAGGACATAAGATTTGCACAGAATGATACTGACAAGGCCACAAAGCACCTCATCAGCTTTCCAGCTGCACACTGCGAAGGAAGAGGAAACTTTGAAGCTTTTCTAAGTAGTAGATATGTACACGCTTCTATCACTTAATAGAAATTTTCAATGGTATTTTTTGCATTTGATAAATACACTCGTTATTTTTCTTTCATCTTAACCTCTCTTGCACTAAAGGTTATCACAATATGATTAGAAAATTCATAGGACTTTTATTCCTTGAAGAAGAAACTCTTAAAAGTAGCATAATGACTTATCTCATGAACTGGACTGTATAATCTCATGTTGCTCAGCTTTCAAATGATATTTCATGGAATATCTAAAGTATAAAAGGATGTGCCTTCATATAGAATGCTCTGGGAGTTGTCAATTCAGCTGCTTGCTGACCATAAATGTTTTGAGGAGTAATGTAATTTAGGAAATTTTATTTTGCAGTACAACAGTGGTGAGTGTGCCTGAAACATACAGAAACGAAGGAAGCATTCAACCAAACTGATGTAGGAAATCTAATGTTAGTTGCAAGGCCAAATCTTCTGTGTATAGGACAAATTTATACAAGGTAAAGGAGTATCCCAGTTGTAGAGTAGATCACATCATACACAAATCACTTTTGTGGGTCTCAGTTTCCACTTGCTATGACAAAATTTCTTCAAAATATATAGGATGCTGTGGAGACTGAGGTATAGCCCTTAATCCTTTCTTTGCTGATACTGACAAAACAGAACTCTAGACATACATGGGATGTCTACATACAGGAAAAGAGACATGCAGGATGTGCACAGACGGATAAAATGTTGCATGTCTATAGCCGTCCAACTTCTTATAGTAGTATAATAGGATATTGATTTGCTGAACTGGCTTTAATTCAACTTCAATATATGAGCCTTGGGGCATGCTTATAATGAAATATATAACTTTATAAAAATACAAATCCAGTGGATAGTTTTATGCCTGGACTAGAAAAAAGTTAGCTTAGAAAAGATTTATAGCCTACAGATTAACTTCACAAATGTAAAGAAGTGTGAGCCTTTTATATTCTATGCACTTTTATGCTGAGATGACTGAGAATCTTCTTGGACAGGATTCCATTTTTGTTTGCTTTTCTTTTACTTCTCATTTCATATGCTTCTAGTGTCATATTCTCCTTCTGATGTTCTTACTGAACACAAACAATTTTTTTGTTACAGTTAAACCATCAACTTGTACTTGGCTAGTTTTGGATTGTGTAAGTCACTGATTACTGGTCCACGTCTGTACAGCAGGAACTCTATACAGGTGTGTGAGCTAAACTTTAGCTAAAGTGTGATATCTCATGGGCTGTTGCCAATACAGTGTGGTGCAAGACCTGACTGGTGACCTTTGGAAATACTGTATTATTTGAGAGAGTATTGTATTAGTCTGAAGTCAGACATGTCTCAATTGCAGAGGGTGCATAGCATGCATTAAATCCAAGGGTGAAGGGATATTTTCCTTTACACGTTTCACACCTAGCAGAGTTTCTCCCAGACTAATTCCAGGCAGAGCTACCATCCTTGCTGTCTTCCTCTGGGTGTCAGAAGGGTCCTGTTCTGGGGTCAACCCTGGTAAGAAGAGGGGGTGGTGTTACTGGCGGCTTCAGTAAGGGCTCACCAAGCATTAACAATTCCACATTGCACCAAGTGAGCCAAGCAGACCCAGACTGACTTCTGATGAAGACAAGGGTGTGTCTGTGTCCCAAGTGCCTAAGGGGACACTGTGCTACTCTTGTCACTTGCGGCTGTGCATAATTCAGGATAACTGAGCCCCCAGAGTCAGAACATCTGACTGAATTACCCAGTTTCTGTTGCCTAATTTTTCACCTTAGTAATATTCTGAATTGCATTGTCACATACACCTGAAAAATCTGCAAAAGTAGGCATCAAATACCAGATGCAGAACATTTATATTTTTCTGCAGTCTATTTCTTTGTGACTGTAAATTAAGAATAAGACATTAAAAAAAAAAAACAAAAACAAAAACAAAAACAAACCAAAAAAAAACCAACTTCTCATTGACCTCAAAGTGTTCATGGCTTCTTTTACTCTCCTCTTTGTGAGTAAGATATTTGACTTACTCTCTCCAGAGAGATAAATTGATGCTAATACTGAAAGACAAAATAAAGTAATTATGTTTTCAACACATGTTAACTTAGAGATGGCCTCTTAGGGGCTAACACATTACTTGCAATTTTATTTTAAAATGGCTTTGTAACTGACTACTATTAATCTGTTTCACTTGTAGGTTATATGTACTAAAGAGATGATACAAATAGGTTGTTCTATTGATAAACATTCAATTGTCAATAAAATTCAAGTTCAGGACTGATGACACTGCTTTTTAGACAGCACTCCAATTAATCCATTAGTTGATTCCCAAAGCATCCTCTTCAGTCATTAAATAGTATCTGCTTACTGTGAAATTTACTGATCAGGTCAATTAATCTCTTAGAAACATCTGTTTTGACTCAGAGCACATACCTCTCAAGTTTAAGTTAAAGAAGCATTTCTCTGGCTCTATGTTATTAGGTCTCAGTTTAAAGTAAAAAAAATGTTACCCACTGATTTATTAAGACTTTGGATTATATCTTTGGCTGTGGTGCTGAACAGCAGGGAAAACTATCCCTCATCAGTCCTGTCTGGAACACGATCATGCAAAGTGTGCATGGGGCTCATACTGCTCCCTACATCTTGATAATTCAGGGCAAGGGGCGGCTTAGCTGTGCTGTACAATGGAAAACAATGGATAAAAAAGTACATCAGGGTCTGTTGCGGATGATACAGAAATACTGCTTCAAGGAGCCCTGTTTCTGTGCTGGGCTGGCATGACTCAAGTTATTCTCTAACACTCTTGATTGCCAATTTAAGCTTGTACACAGATAAAACTTGGATCCAGCAGAGTCTTTTACTCAAAGCTCTGTGGAAAAGTAGGCATTGTATTCCTGGATCCGTTCCAGCCCTGGAAGAAGTAAAGCTGTATTCATGGTTTTCTTTATGTATTAATAAACACCCTGCTGGACATAAGGCTTTGCATCCCTGGCATGGATAATCAAAGAGCACATTACCTGCTCAGAGAGAAAGGAGAGGCTGCCAAACACAAATATGTGTATGTAATGGACAGGGCATGTTAACTTGGAGTTATATATAAATTTTTAGACTATAAACTCCCTGGGATGCTTATTGACTACTTTATCATTAACAGAAAAAGAATGATAGCAAAACCAACCAACCAACAAACAAACAAACAAAAAACAAAACCAAAACCAAACTGTGCTTTCATCATTTCATCACGTATTGAAAAAAAACCCCATAAAACCAACCCCCCCCAAAAACAAACAAACAAAAAAACCCCAAAAAATCAACCCTGTAATATCTTCAGGATTTTAATATCTGTTTACTTGAAGTTCATTATATATTGAAAATGGTTAGAATTTTGGTGTTTGACAGCATCTCTTTGAATATTTTATTGCATTTCTGTAGGACTTGAATCAAGCACAGGAAGGGCATGGAACTGTTGGGAGAAGTCCAAAGAAGCGTCGCCAATATATTTAGAGGGATAGAGGACCTCTCCCACGAAGAAAGGCTGAGAGAATTAGGTTTGTTCAGCCTGGCTTTGGTGCGGCCTATTTGCTACCTTTCAGTACCTGAATGGAGCCTACAAGAAGGAAAAAGAGGGACTTTTTACAAGAGCATGTAGTGACTGGAGAAAGAGGAATGGTTTCAAAATGCGAGTAGGTTTAGATTAGACCTAAGTAACAAATTCTTTACTGTGAGCATGGTTAGGCATTGGAATATGTTGCTTCAAGAAATTGTTGGTGCCCCATCCTTGGCAGTATTCAAGGCCAGGCTGCTTGGTGCTCTGAGCAACCAGGTCCAGTGGAAAGTGTCCCTGCCCATGCCAGGGGGTTGGAACTAGATGATATTTAAAGCCTCTTCTGACCCAAGCCTTTTTATAATTTTATGATTTAATCATGTTGATCTGTTGAACTACAGCTATTTGGATTCAATTAAGATAATTCTGAGATTATTTGTACTGATACTATGCTAATAGTTTATTTTAAAAGGCTGGCCACAGAAAAATAAGTTGCCTTTAAAATCATTCTACTGTCATTCTGTACTTTGTATAAATATGCTTAAAACAAACACACAAATACCAAAGGGTCTTGGAAAGACAGCTACAAATTTTTGTGAATGTCCTGAATTTGCTTGGTAATCCAAAATTCCAGGAGTATTTCAGGTTTAAGCTCACTTTGGATACCATATGAAGGAACAATATTAAAATATTCTCATATATCTGATTCAAAATTAGATAGTAATCTCTTCCGGTCTGATAGTAATGGTAACATTTACCTTCCCAATATAACTGCAATATAGACTGGTGTGACTCCATTCCTGTTACTAAATCTGTACATCTCTAACTGGAGCTCTGGCTCAGCTAAAGATGCTTAACCTACATGACTAACCTTTTCACATTAATACCCCCCTGAAGACTATAGAGCAACATTCAAATAAAAAAAGGCATGCTTATGCATCTACTGTGTCATGCTCAATTCCCACAGTTTTGTAAAATTTATTTTTAGTTTGTTACCAATTCATAGGTCATAGGATAAAAACTCCTGCACGTTGCAATTCTTATATTCAGGCAAAAGGGTGTCACAAACTGCTGAGTATCTCAGGGGATTACATCCTTTCAAAAGAAACAGAAAAGTTGTTAACAGCAGCCAAGAGGTTGCCTGGTGCAAACTGAAACCAAAATTGCTTTTCTGAGATGAGGTAAGCAAGAAAGAGTTGAGAAGGAATATTTGGCTGATCCAAATACACTGGCAGCTAGTTTAGTATTTTTATTTTGGATTGTGGGTCCAAAGCATAATCCTGTTTTCATTGGCAGTGAAGATCTTAATGAGCATAGATAATTCTTGGCTGGATTATGCTACCAAAATCTCAGCGGTCTGCCAGTTAACTCAAGCAGCTGCATTTTCTCCAAAAGAGAATTACCTGAAAATAAATTGACAACACTGAACTGTCCCAAGTCAATTTCTAATAAAAAGAAATTTGATCATTTAACTCTTGCTTTACTCTGTAATACTGGGTTCTATTACATTTTGTATACTTTCCCAGAAACATAGCAGGTCATTACAACTTGTAATAAAATGGAAGACTGCAAGCAATATCAGAAATCCTTCAGAAGGCAGTGAAAAGATAATATTTGTTTATTTTGAGCTTTGAAAATAAAAAGTCAGACAATACAAATTACAGGTGCTTTTCTTACCTGTTTTACTCTAACCTGGTTCAAAACTTTAGAAACTTGGGTGAAAAGACAAGAATTAGCTTGTTTGAACCAGCCTGTGTATATTCATGAAGAGGAATTGCTGAATGTCCAAATTAAAGAGGTAAAGACACAAAGAATGTGGTTGGGTGTGGTGGGTCACTTGCCTGACTTTAGGTAGGAGAAATCCAGGTAAGACCTTTCTTGTTGATCTTGAGAACCAATTCACTAACAGACTAAGCTGAGCCATATGGAATAAATCATCATCATCATCATCATCATCATCATCAGCAGCAGCAGCAGCATCATCATCTTCTAGGCATTATAGCTATTTGTGAATGTTTTCTACATGTCACAATACTCAGGTAAGCTGCAGAAATACCTCAACAAAGATAGAAATAAAACTTCTCCATTTCTTCGGGGAAAAAAAACCCAAAAAAAACTCAAGCCACATTTTTTCCTGTTTGATAACTTTTGCTTTGGCTGCAAAATTTAAACTTGTGCTTGTTCTTACTTTCTGCTAGAGAATTTCTTTGCTCTGTAGGATGCCCCGTATATAGAATGGTTTGCATGAACTCATTTCTCCTTTAGTGTATTGGATAGATAAGGAAGAGTAATAGAAAGGATGTGAAGTTACTTATTTTGGTTATCCTCTACATCAGAAGGTATTTTGATATTCTAGTCCATACTAGTGTCATGAATCAATATTTTCTTTTCTCTTTGACAAAGAATTTTTAGTTTTGAGATGCCTACTTTAACAAATCAAGTGTCCAGGAGAACCTAGGTGTAGGTTAAATCCCTCACATCCACAACACTGTCTGAGTAATTTTCCTCCAATTTCCAGCTTGGTGTAATTTGTTAAAAAAATGTCAGTAGTTCGTATTTTCTTCTGTTTTAAACGGCAACATGACGACATGACCAGAACCTGCACTTTGTAATGGTTAGTAAACAGATTTACATTGATCATCCATAGACAGCCATTTGAAAGATATGAGATAAGAAGTCCTAAACTGTCAGAGTGTGAATATTTTCACCATTTTTGCAGTCTTTATAGCAGACCTTTGCTCCTGCAGCAAAGGGATTGCCATGTAGTCACTAAGCACAGATCTGAACTCCAATAAAAGGTTAAATTAGCAGCAAAGCACATGAAGCTCAATAAGCCAAAATTAAAGAAAAAACAAAAAAAAACAAACCAAGAAACAAAAAACAAACAAAAGAACCAAGAAACAAAACCCAAAACAAAACAAAACAAAAAAAAACCGAAACAAAAAAGGACCAGACTAGTTTATGCATGGTTAACTTCACTATTGAAGTATTATCTATTCACACTGTGCTTGTTGTGCTCTGGCTTTTTTTTTTTTTTTTTTTTTTTTTTTTTTTTTTTTTGGTGTATCCTGTGTAGCTGCAAAGATACAAAAGGATCCTGCATATCAGGAGACACAACGGCTTACCCTACCCAGGAGCCCTAACTGAGAATGGTAACACAAAGCAGAGATTGATCCTAATGGGAAACAGCATGATTTTTCAGGTGACCTGACTCAGGAGGTGAAAGAAACACAGTTATTTGCATAGCTATGCTGCCAGGGAATTCCCTGAACTGGTAAGACCTGGAGGACTTCTGGCAAAGGCTGGTGCTATAAGCTGTGGAGCAGATCTTATCTCTCTTTACTTCTCCTGGTTTCCACCCGGTTTCAAATATGCTTTGATCTCCACCCCTGCTGTAACTGTAAGCAGGAATTTATTCTTAGTTCGTAGCACAGAGGCAAGAAAAGAGTGTTAATCCTGACTCTTACAAAGTTTTAATGAGATGACACAAATAAATTCCTTAATCTAGCTAGAGATTTATTCATGAGATCTTTTCTTTCTTTAAATGAAAAGAAAAACAAAAAGAAATAATGCTGGTCTGACAAAAGGAATTTATGATTTTATTTTGATTGAAAAGAAAGACTCCAACTTGCAATAGTAGTACTGGCTTTGCCCAGGCATCCTGAGCAAATGCATATATGTAGGAATACATTTTCTAATTCACGTGGAATCAACATTCTCATGTCTGAGTCTTTCAAAACTGTGTAAATTAATGCCATTTGATTAATTTATCTACAAATATAATGTTACTGAATTGTCATGAGGAAGAAACAGTACTATTTCCCTTTCACTTATGTGATTTGCAAAGGGAAGGTATTTCTGATTTTTTATTGTTGTTTTTGTCTGTATGTGATATATATTCCTTGCTGATAATTAAACTTGTGTTAGGAGAAATTTTTTAAAAAAGATATATTTGAGTTATTCAAGATAAAAAAATAAAAGTAGCTTGCAGAAATACTGTGCTCTGCAAGTTAACTGTAATTTTCAGGGAGATTTTAAAATATTTACACATAAAAATGTTTAGAGGTAAAATTTCCCACCAGTCATTTGAGCTATTGCAATATTGTATGAATAAAAAGGTAAGTTTACTGATTTTGTTTTTCTTTTTCAGTCTCTGTAATCTGCAGTGAACCATGAATTGCCTCTGGTGGTTTAATGTTCCCTCTTCCATTATCATATGATCTGCAAAGAGCAGAATACAAATAACATGGTAAGAAACAATTACTCATA
>VWZN01011603.1:103054-120713 GCA_013396955.1 Regulus satrapa | reverse complement strand
TTTTTTTTTTTTAATGCAGGAAATAGCAAAATAGTTGATCTATATATATAGTTATCATTAGCCCCATATTAATTAGAACTTACATACATATTAGTAATCAAAAGGTTTCACTTTTTGTAGGAATCTCAAAAAACCCCTCTCAATAAACACCAAACATTTAGAATTAGGGTTCAACTCCAAAGGAATTTTAAAAGTATTTGGTATGGAAATATGAATTTGAATCAAGTTGAACTCTTGCACCTCCCCCACCCAAATTCTATGCTGAAGTCCGACCATAAGTTAAGTAGACATTTAACCATAAATTCCTAATAACTTCTATCATTTGAACAGGACTCGCCTAATCTTTAGCCCAATTCCCATTAGAAATAAGGTTGGTAGGACAACACCCTGCTACTAGGTTTGTCTTCCATTTATTTCTGATTCTGCTGGTCAGTTTTAAGTAAAGGTAACTAAAGTGAAGGCCTATCTGAGTTCCCATCAATTTTATGGAATGAGGAACCCAAACAGAGGAGAGGAGGCTTATAAAATTCTCTGTAAATAGTGTAGCTGAAGGAAAGGCTATAGCATCCGTTTATGCACTATTAGACACCAGAAGTGTTGCATAGGAGATAGGCACATCTGATACCTCTTGTCATGAATGGATTTTCTTCTGGAGGTCATAGGATTTATGCCGTTTCCCAAATCCACAAAAACACACAGTTTGTTACTTCTGGATCCTTCTTTCTTGGTGGTGCCTCTTTGGAGCCTACAATGAAGACATATTTCTGTGTGAAATGCTAAGTAAGTTCATTTTCCTATTAGAATATTCCCATTTGAATATCTCTGTACTCTGTTATGTAGTAGAATTGTTCAGTAGTCTTTGGCTCCAGGAAGAGGAATGTTATGGCAACAAGCTTGGTGTCCTTTCTGGGAAGGAGCATATAGGGTTTGTCCCTGTGTTGCAGCAGCCACCAGGCAACTGAGGACAGCATTTCCTGGGTTTTGCCTCCTGGACAGTAAAGGCTTTGCAGTTTCTTTGAAGGAAACCGTACATCAGTGGTCTTGTTACTGGTTTCTTTGCCTCCTTCCAGGTGGAGACATTTCTCTGTCCATTTTTCTACTGAGGTCTAGGAAGTGTTTTCCAGCTGAGCTGTCTGCTTTCCCTAGAATACTTTGCACTATTCAATATTTTTTTTAAAACACTAGAGAGCTTAGACTGTGATTTCTGGACCCAAACATCTACCCCATTTTCAAGTCAGTAACACTTCACTTGATGTTTCTTACAGCCCTCAGAATACAACTGGTAAATGCCAGTAACACCACTGGGATAACAGACTTGGCCATAGAAGCTGCTGGAGCATAAATGCATGGACCTTCACACATGATATGAGGCCAAGTGACAATGATTTCAAGTTTATTTAATTTTTTATGCACTATTTGAAACCTTTTTGCAAAAGCTGATGATATCTAAATATCCTTGTGAAACACCACCACCATTGTTGAGAACTGCCACAGAGCTACCATATTTTGTCTAACCCTTCTATTTTCTTTCAATTTTTTTAATTTTTTTTTTTTTTTAAATTCATGAAAGGACTATAGATTCTGTCAGTACTATCTGCAAGTGTTCAGCACTTCTCAGTATAGAAAAAAGCTAAGGCATCATTAACTAAATGTCAATTTAAAAATTAAATTCAAAATATTACTATCTGTCAAAATAATCATGGTAGAGTAATCAGCAGGGTGCTTTTTTGCTGACATGCAATATGTTAACAAATGCAGTATGAAAGGGTTGTTATTCTGCATAAGAGATTTATAAAATTAAATTAAATATCTCTCTGAAATAAGCATCCATTCGAAAGTGTTATTTTAGCCAAGTATAAAATATTTTGCTTGTTGATTTCTGGAAGAGTAGCAATTAAAACCCACCTTTTGAGCCTTTTTGAATCCTTCATGTAAATAGAGCTTGTTTTGTAATTCAGAAGGTTTAAAAAAAAGAGTTTTCAAGGTACATGTTAGCTCTCTTTTCTCAGTGATGATACAAGAAAGCAACTAATGATTAAAAAATGTACCAGTTCCTTACAAATAACACTGAGGTGTTAAAGTAATGAGGATTTATTTTCCTTTTCTCTGTTTTGTGGCACAAGTTATTGGAAGTTCATAAAAAATGTCATAAGGAATTTGGTCTTGAGAAGTTTAAAAAAATCCAAACAAACCAGAAATGAAAAATATTCCTGTATTTGATTTATATCTTTGTGTGAACATTAGGGTTTGAAGGGAGTCTACAGGCTGAGATCTGAGCTGTAGCTGAATGTTAAATAAGAAATATATTTTTGATTTGTTTTTGCTTAGCTGCAGTGATAGAGGTAGCGCAGTAAGTGCATTCTGCTGTACAATCCATGACCTCAATGACGAGGGAGAAAATGGGCTTTTGCTGTCAGCTTCTCCTCCTATTACTGGTTTGAGTTTTACTCCAGCATTACTTCCAGTCTAATTGCATTTGACCCAGCATTCTTGCTGTGCTACTGTCAGGCAACATATCTGGAGGCCTATGCAACAGCTAGTATTTATAAAGTAAAAATAATTACTTGCAAAACCCTAGAAGCATCAGCCTTACCAACCTCTTAATTTTCATTAAAATAAGGGTTTCTTTCTGCTTGTCTTTGGAAGCAACACAGACAAAGTATTTATGTGTCCTAAGTGGAAGATGTCTGCATTGAGAAATTTAGCTGGGGAATTAGAAGAAGTTTGCTATATTTAGTGTAAATCCAAACTAAAAATAGCAGGTTGGGGTCAGGTGTAAGACTCATGTATATGTTTACTATCAAAATATTGATATACGCAGATTACAGGTGTGAGCTTGTTTGCATCCTAAAATTGCAGAGCTGCTTATATATTTGCACAACTTAGTGGATATTCTGTTGATTTCCTGCTTCTTTCAATGGCAAAAATTTTAGTCTTCAACATGAAAAGTTTTGTGTTTCTGCTGTTACAAACCAAAGATATCTGTATCTGTCTGCTTACCTTTGCATAGTTACAAAAGTTTTTCTTCCTTTTGAGAAGTCATTTGACATTTTAGAATGGGAACTTCAAATTCACTATTTTCTGATAGTTTTTTAACACGTGAAATGAAACACAGGCTAGACCTGCTCTTCCCCTATTTGGGGCAGAGTTTTATTGCCCCATTATCAGTATAATCTACAAACAACAAAGGGAACTTTTCATATCTCTAAAGTGATGTCTGGAGCAGGTTAGAGTATTAGTGTTTTCAGGCTCAGCTCTGCATGATTCAAAGTGCATCTTTAAGAATGATTGGCATCCTCAGCTTAGAGCTTGTGTTTTTACCCATGAGAAGTGAAATTGTAGAACATTTTGCAGTAGCAAGCTTTGCATTATGCATATCCATTATCCTCACAACTTAGGAAACGACAGTGTGTCTCACAGCACAAGAAAGAGTGTATGCTGACCTCAGTTCTCTCTCTTTCCAGCCATTTTTATGTAATAAACCAAAACAATCTAGCTTCAATATATAAGCTGGTTCATTTTTGTAATGCAACCTTCCCCTTTCCACTCAAACGACAGCATAACAAAGAGCTGTAAGACAGTAGGACATCTAAAGTTATGTATCAATTCCTATATGTATTGAAAACCTGAAGGTTCATGCCTTTGTTCAATGACAATAATTTAAGACTTGTAGAATTTTACTATCCAGGATTCTATTTCATAAAATAAAAAATGAGCTGGTGTAAGATTCGCCTACTGGGATCCTCTTGCCATAAAGTCCTGTGACTTTACGGTGATTCACCTTCTTATCTTCCCCTCAAAATAAATTTGCTTTTCTATATTTTAAACCTTACTGTAAGACGCTCCAAATAGTACCCCTCCTTTGCCTGGATGCTGAGATAGATGCTTTTACTTATTAAAGAGTATGAATTAATTATTTCTAGGTTTCTGGTAAGCCTTGCCTTTCTTTTTCTTTGAGTTGATAATTTTTTCTTTATTTATATATATATGTAAGGAATCTATTTTTGTCTTGGTGTAACATGGAACACTAAATGAGCACACAGTGATACACACAGGGCTTAGTGAGCCCTGATTCTCAAAGGGAGTGCTAGGTGAACACAGCTGGGGTGTCTCCAATTATACGATAAAGTGGCTTAAGGCTCTCTCTTTTTTCTTTTTTTTTTTTTCCTCTGGATACTAGACAGAAAATGGCTGTGTGCAATGCAGAGCATGTGTGCTGTTAGCCTGTTTATATTCTGGATGTGTCAGACTTCCAGCACATGAGCAGATGAGTTTTCCAAGCCATGTACATTGAATCTAACAAATCTAACTCTGCTGTGTATGAATAGCAGAATGGGCAGGCACAGAGAACTTGTTTCCACAAGAAGAAGTATGCTATGCATGTGGTTTGCTGTGTGCAAGTCCATTTTTCTGCACATCAAACAGCTGGGTCAGATGTACTGCCAGGATTTCTGCAATCCCTTACAAACATTGTCAGCAAGCAAGCAGACAGTGGCTCTTGCCCTGTAGCTGGCACAGCAGATGTGCTCCAGGCTTGAGTATTCTGCTGCTCCTGCAAAGGCATCCTCTGGTCTGGATGGCCTCATGTCCTGGAGATTATGTACTTCTGCTCAGCGGAGGTGTGGTAGGCATAGAGGGATCTGGTTTCAGCCAATGCCTCTAGGATATTTTGGCACCCAGGGGCATGTAGGACCTTGTGGGCATCCTGAAATAAGAGTATAAAGTAGGAATCCAACAAAGAAACCTGAAACCAGTGTTCAGTAGCTTTATTAACTATGCACTTCTCTAGCATGGCAGCATCTGTGCAGTGCTCTGCAGCTTCCTCATTTTCCCCTGGGCTCCAGCTGCAGTGCTTAGCACAGGACTGGTCCTGAGGTCTTGCTCCTGACTTTATGAACACAATTCCTCCCCCAGTGAAAACAGTATTATGCCAGATGAATGTCAAAGTTTTTCTCTTCACCTCTTAAACATCTAGGAATGTTACAAAGGCTTGTAGTGCTACATTTTTAATGTGCATCACATCTGTACATCTCTAGAAAATGATCTGTCTATATGAACAACAGCTGAAACACCTCAATCTGTACGGCTGCCAAAACATTTTATGTACATCATGTTACTCAACACAGAAGGAATTGGTTATTTTTATAAGCAAAATGACACCAAGCCCACTTTCAAATATTTGAAATAATTTTGGCAAATCACATTTTTATAATCCTTATACAGCTGTTTCATACTGAAACGAAACATTATACTGCACACGATGAACATCCTGAGACCTCCCCTTTGTTTTACTAGCTCATTTACTAGCACAAACATATAAGAGATGAGACTTAACACGCACAAAAAGAAAAGCAATGTAATACAAACTCATATTTCTGTATAGAGCCAACTTGTTATGCACCATATTGGCAATATCAGCAGTTTGTGTAGACCATGTCATGAGGGCATAACATGGAGGCACCCAAAACATGAGGTGAAAGGAGAAGTGGAAAAATGAACCATCTTTTATGGCATTACTGGGGGTTGGCTTCTCTCCTGGTGTGTTAAGTCATTGGCAAGGGACCACAGATGCTGTAGGTATCTGACTGTCCTAGTACTTCAGCTGTGAAAAAGGCTGCAAGGTGAGATCTATGGAGTCAGTGTGACGGACTGCAGGAGCGGTCAAACCTGGTCAGGGCAGACTGTACTTTGTTCATTTTGCTGAAGTGAAACATGCACCCCCAGCAAGATTCAAAAGCCTGATACTTCTTTCTGCCTTGGAAGCCCAGAAACCAGTGGTCACTGTGGCAGAGTCTCCTTTCAATTTATTTGTTTTGACTCATTTTATTGTGTGTCTTATTACCAATGGGCCAAACCACATTGCTTTATACTGTTTCAGAATACCCATGAAGACAGTGAGTAGATTTACTCCAGACGTACACTGCTAGAATCAGTATCAAGATCTGGCACATATTGTTTGTGAACACTTCTTTCCTTTGCCCTCCCATCTGGGTGGCATCAGAGCTTGGAAAATGAGAGGCACTATTTTTAATGTCTTGTTCAAACAACAATGTGGTAGAAGTGGCAAATAATAATCGCTTTCAATACAGGAAACAACACATATTGCAACTGTTCTTATTTTATGTTATTAAAAAAAAGAGAAAAAAAAAACTCTTCATATTGACTGAAATAATTATTTGTGCTACTCTAGCCTATAAACTTTAATTTATGAGTCTGTTGTTAATCAATGCTATAGTTATAGCTCTTTTTTGTGTGTGGGTGTGTGTGTGCATAAGTATGTAAATTTTAAAATGCCAAAGAAGCAACTCAGTAAGGTGTAAAATATGGTTTGGAAAATAAGTTTTCAAAGCACTTTAATAAAATAGCTCATATAAATAATATACTGAAAACATTATCAATAAGGCTTGAAAATGAAACACTAAAATATTATGTTTGCATGGATATCCTTAATCTTTATCCATAATAAATGTGTGTGTGGGTTTTTTTTTGTTTTTTTTTTTTTTTCTGAAATTGGGCCCATAATAAATAATTGTCATTTAACTGGCAAAATGTTTGCATTCATGCTAAGAGTATAATGCCAGAAAATTTCCAGTCCCTGCTAGAAAATAGAAAGACATTGCATACTATAGAGATACCAGAAAATAACATTTTAATAAGGGAAATAACAAACCTTATTTTCAGCTTTGTTCCAAGAAATAGGATTTGGGCTGATTTTGAAAAAAAAGTGCACAAAAATATAATAAGCCAGAGGAAAGTGCTTTGCGTGAGAACATGAAATTTGGCAGAGAAACAAGCAAATAGAAGCACTATTATACTGACGTGTTGGACAACATTAATAATGGGAGGTTTCAAATATCATATAAACAAAAGTAATGATACAATTAGATAAATGCTTCTCTAATTAAAGGAAAACAAAATTTCCAATTGCCCTCTGAGATAGGGTCTGTAATGCTTAGGGAGTTCTGGTCCTTCATATTCAGCCTTAAAGCACTGGGGTTCTTCGTGATGCCCAAGCTGTTGGACGAGAAAGTAAGCTTGCAGACGGATGGGGAACAGGGTTAGGAGGGAGCCTAAAGTCTTACTGAGCAGAGGAATAGGCAGCTAAACTAAACAGCCTTTATTTCTCTTCTATGGTGGGAAAATAGTTACAAGTCATTGCTGGCTGAATGCTTGTAATCACAGCTTGGGTTACTGAGCGCAGTTGCCTTCACAGATCTTTGTGGAGAACCACCCATTTTCTTTCCTGGTGTAAAACAGTTTCTGTGAGTCAGATCAGGAGGTTCTGCATGAATCCTTTCTTTTTGCAAATTATTAAAACACCATGCAGAGTGTGTGTTTGCATAGCTGGCAACTTTATCACAAGCTGGGCAGAGCACATGGGGCCTGTGGAAACCTGCTGAGAAAATCCTGAAGAAAACCTGGTGCTCTAATGTTGGCAGAACTTGTGCCAGGCAGAGCTTTTGGGGGGAACAGATGAGAGCTGCACCCTCTTCACACCTCTGCTTTGTTGGTTGCTTCCCTTTTATATTTTGGTATGTTGAGATGAAGAGGAAGGCCCAGACTCATGTAGGAGCAATTAAAAATTTCACAAGGATCACTTCCCAGAGGTGCTTATATCCCTAAGCAGTCTCTTAAGAGGCAAAGAAACCCCAGGAGCTTCCAGGTCAGTTCAAGAAGATGTTAATTATGATTGCTATATATATATATAGAGAGAGAGAGAGAGAGAGAGAGAGAGAGAGAGGAGCTCTGGATTGGTTAGTGGTTTTTTTTCATTTTTATCTCCAAGACAAGACGCTGAGGAAGTGCACAGACTGTCCCTGACCTTTGTGTTTCTGGACACCTGTCTAGGGGAAAAGCTTCAGCACAGAGCAGAGAGTGGTCTGAGGGAAGAGGTAGAGGGAGAAGGGTTCCAGAGCCAGAAAAACTGTTATTCAGATAGGAGCAGGAAGACCAACTAGCTATTAAACTGCTCTTTTAGTGCTTTCTTTTTTTTCACAAAGGTGATGTTTTCTCACTATCATCAGGACATGAGAAATCCCCACTTCATTATCTGCTGTTTGCATGCTGAACATTAAACCAAGAGCTCATTTTTTATTTGTGAAAGGTGAGTCTAGGGAAAAATACAAAACAATTATGTCTTATGGTGGAACCCTTTGACAAAAATAGTACATCTTCCTAATAGAGATTTTTTTTTTTTTTTTTTTTTTTTTTTTTTTTTTTTTTTTTTTTTTTTTTTTTTTTTTTTTCTCCAGGCTGAAATTATTATTCTGCTACAGAAAGCCTCCCTTTTCATAAAAGCTCCACCCATTTTAATATGAAAATAGAAACTTTTAGCTTGTGGTTCTCATCCAGACTTTCACAATCTTGCACAGTGTTTATCCTGGAAAACAGGGAAATATTTGTATTTTCCCCATATTGCAGATGGATAACTGAGGCAGAAGTGGGCTAAACAGCCCGCATTGATTGATTGGAGCCCAGCTCAGCAGCCCCAGAATCAACAGCGAAGTTCATGAACCCGAGCTAGGAGCTATGCTCAAGCTGCTATGAGAGGGAGGGAGCAAAGCTCTCTCTGACAGCTAAATACCCACATTTGCGAGCATCTGTGTCCAGATCCAGAGCTCCTGCTCCCACCATCACCCTGTCAGTGACATCTGAATAGGCATAGCTTGAGGGTACTTGGAGAAGGGATCTAGGGGACGTGTGCCTGAAAAATGCCTTTAATGCCAGGCATAGCATAGGTCTGACCTTTGGTAAGTCAACAACAGGCAGTGCAGTGTGCCTGGTCACCCCTGGGAGGTTAGGGATGGAGAGTAATGCACGGAATGAGCCCATTGCCTCTATGCTTCATTACAGACTGTGGGTCCCTTCTCTCCTCCCAGATGAGCAGCGCTGGGTTCTGCATGCTCTCATCTAGACCCTCTCCTCCTTCCCATATGAGAGCACTGCTCTTCCCTTCTTACCTGTCCCGTGCTCCTCTTGGCAAGCCATCAGAAGGACAGTACAGGCAGCGCAGCTCCTGTGGCAGGGATGTGTGAGGAGCGCTGCTATGTTTGTGGTGGGGAAACGTGGAGGAGGAGGTAGCTGCCAAGGCAAGCGAAGGGGGATGTGGAGACAGATGGCTGTGTGCACAGGGAGCACTGCCTGTGTGGGGAACAGCATGTGGGAGGTTGCACAACTCAGAGCTGCTTTCCCCTTAGCAGTCCAGGCTGGATTGCTGTTGTGGGCACTTACAGGATGGTAATAATCGCTTTCCTTGTACGACTCTGCTACTATGGGGTGGCCACACAACCAGTGACCTCCCGACATGCTTTATCTCTTCTTTCTACCCTTGGGTTTTGATTTGAGATGTTTCTGGATGCAATGTTCCTTTCTGATTATTCTGGAAGCTCTTGGAGGATTTCTAACATCAATAATATATGGTAGGTTTGGCTGGGAAAATTCTGTTTAACAAAAAATGTTGAGGTATGGAAACTTATTTTTGTTCTCTGTTGAAATAAAATCAAAGTTTTCCAAAAACTGTTTTGGAAAAGGAGCAGAGTAATCTGTTAGGGACCTGCTGGGTGGTAGGAGTTCCTTGTTTGGAGCTGAGCACAATGAGATTATGGATCTCAGTCTCTGCTCCCCCAAAAGTGGGCCTTAAGAAGGGTCTATTCAGAGGTGCTACTCCTTTGTTCTGCTTCACACTAGAAATTCCATTCTGGATGTCATTACAGAAAACCAATATATTTTCACTAGAAAAAATTCATTGTAATGATTTTGTATTTTCTTTTGAAGAACTCCAGGTCAACTAGAAGTTGAGGCCATGCCATAGAAATTAAGTTCTGCAGGTTCTCAGCATTCATTTCACTTTTCTTCTGAGCATGTGTTAGGATATATAGCTTAACTTGGTGTTTATTTTTTTTAATTTGAAAATGTGCCATTTACAAAATAACAATATAAATCAAAAGCACAGCCACTGAACTTCTGTGGGAAATGGCCTGGCTTGCCTCTCAGTCAGTGCTTGCCAGCTTCACTTCAGAAAGTCATCTGGCTCTGGAACTGCCTTCAGAAATGTGCTGAAGGGATTCCAAGGCATGTACAAGATTAGCAAAATCATTTCAGGAGCAACAACAGCAGAGCTCTCCATCTCAAGGCCCAGCCAGGCTGGAGGGGTGAGCCAACAGCAATCTTGTGAAATTCAAGGAGGATCAGTGCAAACTCCTGGACCTCTGAAGGAAAAACCCTGCAAGGGTAGAGGCTGGGGGTGGCTGGGCTGAGGAGAAACTCTGTGGGAGTCGCTGGTGCCCTGAGGCATCATGAGCCATTCAGAAGTCAGCAGATACCAGATATGGTCCATCCATGCATCTAAGGATCAGATTAATACCCTCTACTCTGTACTCATAATGCTGTGGACTGATTCAGTGTCTGGTTTTGAGGCTCCCTCAATACAAAACATGGACAAGTTGGTGTATGTTCAGTGAGGGGCCCCCAGGCTGGTCAAAGCTGGAGCACTTCCCTGTGAGGAGAGGTTGAGGAATGGGCTCTCTCCGTCCAGGGCAGAGGTGGCTCCAGGGGATATGGAGAAGAGTGGCCCAGTTTCCTTGCAGCACTTGGACAACAATGCTGATTTTGCTGTTATGTACTCAATTTCTCATAAAACTGCACACTAAAGGTTGTGAGATTTGTCAGAGCTTCATTCTGACAGTCCTAGAGAGAAGGGACCACTTTATGTGGATGGAAAGGCAGGATATTTCACCTCCCCCTTGCAAGGGGAAAGAGTACTTCCTGGGATGCAACAGGAGCCACAATCCCTTGCCTGGACCCCTGGCTTTTGAAGCTGCCGCATGGTTGAGAACGTATATTTACCATACACTTTTTAGGATGGGGAAAGTTTTGTGGCCATATACACTCTGCTGGAAGTCCAGGGAAAATACTCACTGGAAAATGCCAGTATTTTGTTTAAACTCAGAGAGAAGTTTCGCACCACCTTACCTCCCCATCTACAACTGCTTCAGGGTGTCTCCTAATAAAATGGTCCAACCCTAGAGATGGACCAGATCTACAAGTTCATTTCATCCATCTTTTCTTCTTGTTGTGCCCTATAGCATGTAATTTCAAATGGTTTTGTCAGTCAAGTTTGAACAGACTCCTGTTTTCCAAGCTTTTGGAATATGAATCCCCAATAGATGTCACTGTTTAGTAAATGTCACTTGGAGAAAACTTTAAGGGATACCACTGTCAAGAGAGATCAGCTGTGTTGCACTGTCTTGCATCTTCAACTGGTAAGAAGAAGTAAAGGGTACATACTCCTTTCAGGGTGAGGAAGGTTTTTCTTTCATTGACTTTGTTTAGTTTTTACTCACTGTATACATTACAGATATCTATAATATGATCCCAGTCTTCATGTAATATAATCAATTTGAACTCAATTTTTCAGTCTTTGATTGCCTCAATCTCTTTGCAAATGAATCCACTGTAAATTAATTTACAGCAGGAGACTTTTCCCCTGTTTGTTGGAATGGGGTCTCATTTTACTATCAATCGTGTGTGACACTAATACAGGCACAGTACAGACCTTGATGCAGGTGGGAGACCACTTTGCCCGTTAGGGGGCATTAATGACATTTACTCCTCATTTCACAGAAGGATTTTGTTGTAATATCACCTCTAATCTTATTTTCCGTGTCTAACAGGAAATATATTAATAGTTACTCCTTAAAAAAACTTTGCTTCTTCTTGATGTTGCCTCCGGCTTATCTTCAGCCATGTGTGAGTGGGGCTGAGAACAGGCTCAGCATTTGGAAGAGAAGAGCTGGGGAGTTAGAGTGAGAAACGTTTCCATCTGAGGGGAAACCAGAATGCAAGACTGCTAAAAATTTCTGACCTTGAAAGTTGTGGAGCTTGCTGAACTGGGGTTTTGTTTCAGCCCTGGAAAATGACAGGAATCTATTGTGCAAATTGTGTGCAGATGTGGGGCTGGGTATCACACATAACCCACATTCTTAGCTGTTTGCATGTCGGATTTCATTTGCAGACCATATCCAATTTTCAAATTGTCCTTTCTTTCTTTTTCAGTTGCAGAAATGGCAGCAACTGCGGCCAAATCCCAATGTTCCCTGGCTGGTAGAGGGGGACCCGGATCAGGAAAGAAGTATTTTTCTTGCCTTGCTATGTCCCCACAGAGGGGATGGAGGAAAAGGGGGAGAGAGGAAAGAGCACAGAAGCACAGCACACCCAGCCATGTACCAGAACACCCAGCACACCAGCACACCATCCCTTTGTGATGGATGTCCTTCCCTGCTGCCTCAGGGCTGGATTCCCACATGTGCCCATAGGGCTGGGCAGAGGGCCAGCAGGACTGTGATTACATCATGCCCCCACCTAAACTCCACACTGGGACATGTCCATCTTATATTCTCCCATGCACATGTGGCTGCCTGTGCTTCACAGTAAAGCTGGAAGAGAAGGTAAAACTAGGCTACATCAAGGTTAGCTGATTCCTAGTTGTTTTCTAGATACAGTTTCGTACATACACAGTGTGCATAGTAAGCTGTCTACCAGCGAAGCATTCCACTTATCCCAGGGAGGGCTTGGGCTGTTCCAGTTTATCTTATATAGAGTAAATTTTTGTTGTCTGCAATGGATAGAGATGAACCTTGAGGGAATTGATAAATCTCATGCCAAAAAATTTAACTTGGACATGCATAAGGAATAAATTAATTTTTAATACATTTTTCAAGAAGCACTTTTTGGCTCAAGACCTTCATGCCTGGTATGTTTATAAAGGCACATGTAGCATGCTGCAGTTAAATGTCTGTCAGTGTTTCCACTGTAAACCCTATTTTCAGAGGCTTATATTGTAATTCTTATATAAAACTCAATCCCAGCAAGAAGAAAAACTGGCATCAGTGTAGGCCTGGGAGTGATTTTTTTTTCTTTTTTAATGATTTTTTAAATTCAGTTTTTCTCTTACCTGTGTTTGATTAATGTATGCTAAAAAGAATACTTTCACCTTTCTTCATTGTTAAACTGTAAATCAATGTACCTTGAATCCTAATGAGTTACTTGGTGTAAAAATGAACTTCTGTTTGTTTTTAACACTTGAACAACTTAAAAAACATTTCCTAGGACCTAGTTTGTATTTTGTAAGCCATTAACTAATTTTCTGCTATGTCCTACTATAGCCTTTAAGAAACAATATTATCCCAAGTAGTGTGTGGAACCACGAAGTCCCACAGACTATGTGGTTGTTTTGCAGTTGGGATTTGTGGCCCTGCTGTGCAGCTGTTGCAGTCTTGCTGGCAGGTGATGGATGGTGAAAGCTCACTGGGTGAAGTTCAGCTCTCCAGCAGAGAGTAGCCTTAATTTGCATCACTGAGAGGTGGAGAGACCAGGGCACTCGCCAGCCCTCCCCTTATGCAGTTCTTCCTTCTCTTAAACACATGTTCACAAGACCTCCACAGGAAACGAGGGCTCACAGTTACATTCATGTAACCTAAAAAAGGCTAATATTAGTTTTAAATTAAAAGCTTTTTTATTCAATATCTGCTCATGAAAGGAGAAAAATCCAATGTTAGCCTAATGATACAGTTTTGCCCTTATTAGCTTCTTTTTGCCCATAGGCTTTATAAAAGTCCCCTACACTGGGTAATGTTATATACCATATCCGTTGCCTACAGTACCTCAGCACAACAGGGCAGATTATGGGCAAAGTTTCCACCCACCCTTTGAAGATTTATGTCAGACCTTTTAACCTCCTGTGAAAACAGTTTGGTGATTTAATCCTTTTTATGATACTCAGCAACAGCTTTCATATTTCCACAAACACTATGTAGGTCTCATACATAAACAGTCATAAACTAATCCAGGCTTCTCCATATTGGAGCAAGGCATGACAGAAAGCAATGGGGTTCAAAGATCTGTGAATTTTCTTTCCTGGCAGTTGGGGTTCACAGAACTTTAGTTTGTAATTTTTCCCTCCCCACTAATCTTCTTTTCACCCCAGTTTAAGAAAACAAATATGCTTGGGGTTTTTTTTTGTGTGTTTCACATTATAATCGAGCTTGAAATTCAAGATGGGCACATATGGAGACCATATACTATGGTCCTTTGCCTTCTTCGTTGGGCTGAACACTGCACATTAGGAGTCTCAAGGTAGCCTCCCTAAAATACTTGCCTGTGCTCTGGTCTGGTCAGATACTGAGCTTTCCAGCTTTTATTCATCAAAGAAAGCCTACCTAGATGCATTTTGGGCCTCCTTTTGTAATTTTCGTATGCCTTACAACCATGAATAGATGTGTGACATACTACATTACTGAGCAGTACTTTTATGGTTGTGGAGCTGAATCAGAGAACGATTAAATGACTTGGTGAAAGTCACACAGGAAATTTGTGACAGAGTCAAGAATTTCCTGAAAGCCAACCTACTGTTTTCAATTATTGTTTTTCTAGTTCTTCCTTGGCAGTATTCAAAGTGGAAGTGAATCCTATATTGAGTATTTGTCTCTGTATATGTAGTCATTAAGAGAAAATCTGCCGACCTTTCTTCAAAGGGCATCTTTAAGGAGAGAAAGGAGAAAAAGGGCAGGAGAAAGGACTTATTAGTTGCACCCCATGCACGTGTCAAAAGCTAAAACCCAGAGCCAGTAATGCAGTCTGCTCCAGGCCACACAGGAAGTTTGTAGCAGAGACATGGAATTTAATCTACATCCCCTGAATCCCAGTCCCGGCTTTCAATGCCTTCCTTAACCAGTTCATATTTCGTATGATATAGAGTCTGTACCATATAGTCCTGGAAATTCTTTATTTGTTTGTTTCTACCCTCCCTTCCTCTCTGAAACAATCTAATCCAGGAACATTTGCTCTGAACTTTTGAACCTTTGATGTCTAAGTAGGTTCAAAATTAGACAAACTGCGTTTTCATGTTGTTAATTGGAATCACTGTGCCTGGATCTTTTAGCAGCCTCCACATGGTTAACTTCAAATTCCCATGTCAGCCTGAAAGAAAAAAACACCAAACACATCAGGTCCCATTAAATGTGTTAAACATTTTAACTGTACAAAATGTAGAGTGAGGTAGATCATTTGAAAACGGAATCGAGAGAATGACAGGCATCTGTGTATATACTTCCTCCTGCCTGGGCTGAAGGTCATTATTTTGAACTAATAGCTGACCCCTTTGGCCTCTGAAAGGCCATTATGCTTAATGGCCTGAGCTAATTTGTTGTGCTACAGGGTTGGCTGATCTTTATTTTAATCTGCACCTTCTCCTGCTCTTGTGGGGAAAGCAACTGCTCTGATATAATCCAGTTGGCACCAAATTGCCTAAAGGAGTGAAGAGGCAAACAGATAGGAGATGGGACTTTATTCAGTAATTTACTGAGGATTGACTTTCTAGACAAAAAAACAATCAAATGAACAGAAAAAAATCAAGGAAGGAAAGGCAAAACATATGTATACATATTGCACATACTTATGTCTGTGCAGAGTGTAAAAGAGTGAGAGAGCAGGAGTGAACCAGGGCAGAGGGAATGGAAAAGAGGGAACAAGAGAAATTGTGATAAAGGAAGACACTTTCACAAGCAAATCTCCCCTTTAAACAGGGTTTTCTTTCCTGTGAAGCACTTCAGAAGGATAACACCCACACGATTTGCTACCAGGAAACAGAGGTAGTTTTGTTAGTTCTCTTTCTCACAAAATAAAGTGCCTATTTTAAAAGCAAAATCCCTTTGCCAGCCACATGTGCCTATGCATCTTCTGGCATTACTAAACTGGCTGTTGTGAGTGACACAATTAAAAATCAGCTAAAATAGAAAGCAAACACATGAAGAGCATCAGCTGTTAGTCACATTCTCGGAGGGGAGGCAAAATCTCATGGGGTGCTGCTCTCACAACATTTGCACAGACAACACTGTTTTTGTGTCCTTGAGACCTTTCTTCAGCTCCTCAGCTCATGGAGGAGCAACATTGCTCAGGTGGGGTATGGGGCTCCCCCACCAGCAGGGCTGGGGTTGCAGGATTTCTGGGCAAGGAGGAACACAGGCTCTCGTCCCTTTTCTACCCTCAGCATTTTTCCTCTGCTCCAAAGGGCAGCATGTCACAGAGTCTTTCTATCTTAGCTGATATAAATTTACATTTGCTCCTTCCGTTGCTGATCCTGGTCTTCTGCACACATCCTGTGCCCTGGGTAAGGAAAGGGAACACAATGAATAAATGTCAAATCAGCGGCAAACTGAAGATTTTACAGCTTACAAGAGCTCACATGCAGAAGAGCAAAGCTGCTTTACATATGTGTGCTTTTGTATCTGCAGTCACACATGCATGAAATGCCCTAGAAATGTGCACAGCATGACCAACTATTGCAAATCACAGGTCCTTGTTCCTCCCTTTTCCCACTCATTTTCCACGGTCTGCTGGTCTTGCCGATATCTTTTCTAATGTGCTGTGGTTGGCTGTTCAGGGAAGCTTGGTCACTGCTTGCTATCTGTGCTATGCAGAAAACTGCAGAAGTGACAGGGCCTTGGAGCTGTGCAGGGTTGTTTCCTCCCATCTGCATCCATTGCAGCTGGCAGCAAGCAGTGCTTCCCTTGAGGCTCTAGTCCTTCCCTCTGGGGCTTCAGTTCTTTCTGTACTGGAACCTTCTGGATGTGGGTGGTGAAAGTCACGGGCATCCCTGATCCTGTCATTGAAGATGAGTCCCCCAAGGCAGTCCAGTCCTGCAAGCAAAGCCAATGGAAATGCAGTGTTTGTTCCCATGGCTCAGCCTTGGGTTGGGGATGGGGATTATTCCTATTTATGGTCATGGGCTGCCATGACTAAATTACCTATAACAGTAGCTTTGACATTCAGGGATGGGATGGAAAGCTTAAGCTGATATGTTCAGGTGTCCAAGTTCTTAAGCATATAAGATTCATACTCTTGTACTTAATTTAAAAAAATCCACAAAGATTATTTTTTGTTACATTGCTGGTCTGCACTCAGTCCTGGAGGTTCCTTGCATTTGCTGTGATGGATATTAAAAATCAGAGCTGCACCAGGGAAGGGCTGCTGGTCCAATGGTCCTAGGGTATCATGTGCCTCCACTATGTATGGAAAGAAGTATCCCCATGAGACAGTCTGAGATGTGGACTGTGCTCAGCCATGTGGGCCCAGGTCCTTGGGAAGCTTTCCTGTACGTGGAAAGTCTTCCCCTGTCCTTGTAAGGCAGATATCCTCTGGCTTTGGACTAACAGGAGAGCGTGGCTCCAGGATCTCCATTGTTTGTCAGAGGGTGTGCACCTCAGGTATTAAGCACACCTCTAATCTTTCCATCTACAGCTGCCTGAAAATTTGCAGTATTATGCTCTACAATGGAAGTAATTAAGTGAAAAAGTAATTTAAAAAGCAATTTCTTGCAGCAACTCAGTACAAAAAAAAAAATTAAAAATCAAGCTCTAAAAATTATATGTCTGAAACGGTGTGCCTCATGGTTTTACCATGTGTGCAGCAATGTTATCATAGTTTTCTTTCCTTTTCTTTTTTTCTTTTTTTCTTGGGTTTAATGTCTTTGTAAGATCTTAGGGTTTCTGATGTTTTGGGTTATAATGTTCCCACAGAAGATTTCCCATGGTAGGCTGAGTACCCTAGCAAAAAAAAAAAAAAAAAAAAAAAAAAAAAAAAAAAGGTCCCCCTGGGGGGGGGA
>VWZN01011603.1:87314-103045 GCA_013396955.1 Regulus satrapa | reverse complement strand
AAAAAAAAAAATTAAAAATCAAGCTCTAAAAATTATATGTCTGAAACGGTGTGCCTCATGGTTTTACCATGTGTGCAGCAATGTTATCATAGTTTTCTTTCCTTTTCTTTTTTTCTTTTTTTCTTGGGTTTAATGTCTTTGTAAGATCTTAGGGTTTCTGATGTTTTGGGCTATAATGTTCCCACAGAAGATTTCCCATGGTAGGCTGAGTACCCTAGCAAAAAAAAAAAAAAAAAAAGGTCCACTNAAAAAAAAAAAAAGGTCTCCTGCAGGTGGTGCTACAATGCTGCAAGTAGTTTTAATTAGACTAGGCACAAAAAGTGCCTCCATTATAATTTTCTCTCGCTTTACAAGAAATTAAAATCTTTAAGTGGGAAGTAGCTCATTATAGGCAGCCAAGTTCAAACTAGCTTCAAATGAAGATGTACAGGTTAAATATTTTGGAGACCTGGACCTGACCCAATCTCAGTAGCAAAACTCCACTTTCTCATCATGGCAAGCAATTGTGAAATATTAAGAAAATAATTTCTTTGCCCCCAGCAAATTCTGAATAAAATTGTTGCCTTATTCTCCATGCCCAACGACTTGTGCAGTTAAATATTATGGTGTAAAATGAGGCTGTAAGATGTCTTGTAACAGATGTGTCAGTATCTTACACCCCATAGTAGTGCTGGAATGTACTAGCAACAGACAACCAAGGAAAAATGGTTAAAAACCTCTTAAATGTCTGCTAACTTTTATTTTTCACAGACTGGGCCAAATATCTTGACTTAGCCAGAATAGCCCAATGGGCTACTTCTGAATAGACACAGCCAGTATTCATTCCTTTTTGCCTTTAAAGGACATTGGATAGCCCCAAAAAACAGAAGCCATTATACAAGAAAAAAGTTAACCTGTGAATGAAAACACCTCCATTTTAAAACTTTGTCATTTCAATGAGCTTTACAAGAAAATGGTTGCTCTCCAGATTTTCTTGTCTTTAAGAGTGCGTCTTCTTTGTCTTTCTTGCCTGCTAAAATTTTATTTCTCCTTTATTTTCTTTTTGTCTGTTTATGGATTTACTAATTATTGTGAAAGGAAAACATGAAAAATAAAAATCTGTGGGGAAAGAAAGGTGAAACAACTATCTTTTCTGATTAAACAGAAAACAGAAACAATTTGGTGTTAAATATCCTTTGTTATTGCTTTTGCCTTCTGTTTTAATCCCAAACACACTCATAAGAAATTATTTTCCTTTTTCTATGAAAATATGTTTTTAAGTGTGTCTCCTTCCTAGTCACAAACTATTGCAGTCCTTGTAGTTAAGATAACTTAGCATGGCACCCTGTGATGTTACCCCACTTGCATTTGCACAGGGAAAGAAACAATTAAGACATAAACACAAATGCATTTAGGGCTGTCATATCAGAAAATAAATGGAGGCTGAATGATGATATATTACAAACACTTCTATAAGAAACAGCTGCAATTAAATTAAAAATGCAGTAATAATAATTAAAATATATAAAATATTGATTTCAGGAGCATTTAATCTTATGTTTCAGTCTTATTTAATTTTTTTTTCTTTTCCTTATGTACAGCACCTGAAACTTTCCTTAAAGGGAATTTACAGGGAGAGACATCTGCTTGGAGACAAGAACAACTTGCTCTTCAGTGCAATTTCAAGGAATGTCAGGACAGGTGCAATATTCATTTATTCTTCAATCTCATTCTCAGAGAGGTACAACATGTCTGGGTTAGCAGGAATACTAACAGTTCAACAACAAATTTTTTTTTTATAATTAGAGAAGAGGTTTCTTAGAAATTAAAGGCCTATTAGTATTCAACAGTTGAACTAATAGGATATTATGTTACGCACATCTATTTCCTTGCTATGTGCTGATGTGATCAAGAAGATACTTCTCATTTATTGTAGTATCAACACTGGCACAAAAAGCTTTTTTTTTTTTTTTTTTTTTTCATGAGGTGAAACCCTGCATGTAGATATGGTTTTAAAACACACAAAAGAATACCTATCACTAAACAACCATGTCTTCTGGAAAGATCAGATGCACAGAGGGAATGCAGAGATATTTTCTGAGGTTTCTTTGAAAATGTCTGATCTTCAGGAGAAATTTCTAATGAAAATAAGTGAATAGAAAGATTCAGTGGTTGCATATGCACACCTTCTGCCCACTTGGAAAGAAAGCTTTGCCTTAGAGTGTTATTAGCTCATTTTTGGAGACATTAGCCCTGGGAACTGTTCATATGGATCCTATTTCTGGCTTTCTTGAAACACATCAGTGTATCCTTGAGGGTAAAGGCCTGACATTGAGTCTGGACTCAGCACTCCAGGGATTTCTGCATTAGGAGCAAATCTGTCTGGGGGACCCTTCCTCTGTGACTGGTCTATCTGATGGCTCTATGCCTTTCTTCAGATGAGTCCCAGGGCTCTGTATGGGTCACACCACATAGCTGAACCCAAGGGGTTTTATGTGGTACCTTGTACTTAGCTGCTCAGTGCTGTGAAGATTAAAGTGATTTATATGCACAGGCACACAGGGGACCTCTCAGACAGGGACATAGAGACTCAGATCCCACTGATGAAGAGAGTTTGAATGAAGCCCACGTTGGGTTCAGACACTTCATATAACATTGAGGCTACTGTTAGAGGAAATTTGCCCTTTTTTTCCTGGATTTATTTTTCTGCATTATTTAAATTACTTTCTATAGTTATTTTTAACACTGACATGTAAATGTCATCACAGAGCTTAAGTAAAGGCCAACTAGCTACTGATTGTAAACCTTCTAAAATGCTCCTATTATTATTTATTATTGTTGCTGTTGTTAGTAGAGTAGTAGTAGTACTACTACTACTACTTTGTAGGAGCATAATGGTCTTCTAAAACAAAATCTCTGCTTCTGGCTTTCTTCATATACTGGAACTACAGAATAAACTTTTGATTGAAAAACCTACTGTGTCTTTACCTGTGAGGGAAATGGTTGTGCTGTCTCCTTGGTGAAGCTACTTTAAGATGTTACTGACAAAACAGACATCTACCAGAAACCGTAAGAATAAACCCCACAAAATCTGTTGAGGGAAAAAAAAGAAGGCAGTACCTCTATCACAGAACCACAGGTTTTTCATATTTGCTAAAGAATTTTCCCTGGCTGGGCAGTCTGTTGACATAAACCTGAATCAACGGAGAAACCATTTCTATATTAGTACCTTGCTCAAATGCTGATAAAAAGCCTAGATGAAAAACCTTTCTATGTGAAAGTAAGAAGAATTCTCATTTTTTTCCTTTGAGACCATCATGAGAATAGTTTGATTTAGCATCACTATGAGATTAAAATAGTCAAGAACCCTGCAGATTGAATCAAGGGGCTTTTGGTTGCAACAAGATTATCTTGCCTATAGGAACGGACTCAAATGGATGAAAAGATGCATAAGTTTTAGCCATGGTCCCCACTTACTGCTCTAATAAACCTGGAAAGTTCTTACCTCTATTCTCTGTGAAAAGAGATCACAAACCACCTCATCTTTCACCATAACCTTATAAGATTTCCACAGAGCACCCTGAGAGTAACTTCACTATATATGTGAGCCACCTATGTGGAGCCTTCCCATAGACCAGGTCCTTGTTAACTTGGACAGGTTATGAGCAGACTGTGTGACTAAATAACTCAAAGAGGAGTTTATCTGTTGGTAATTGGAAGGGACCTAAAGGCAGCGTTCAAAATGTCCACGTTCAAACTGAACTGATCATAGACCTGAGGAATGTCATAGCTGAGTAAATTGGCCTTTTCACTTGGCACATATCTTTACATACCTAATAATATTGAGAACAAAATAGAAAGGGATTAGAAGGAAAAGAACTATTTACCATGTGGCTAGAAAATACTCTCAGTTGCACTGGTCATATATAAACATTATATTAATTCTTGTGCAAAGTGGTGTCTGCAATGCCTCACACAAAAACACAATTATTGTTTATTCTGTGTAGGCATTTACAGCTACATTGTCTCAAAGAGAAAGATAAACAGCATGCATACATGTTTATTTTCCTAGAGTGCAGGGAGCCTTTTCCTCTTATTTCTATACACATCGGATGGCTGCCCTCCTACTAGTTTTTGGAAAGAATGGCTATAGCTTGTAAATTGCAGATAAAGCACTTCAAAGGCATGCAGGAATGTAGAATTTATTGTCTGTTTAGTATTAAACATCCCTGAATGCAAGGAAACAAATACCTGGTCAGCAGGTAACTCAGGGGCTGACTGGAATGCCACTTGTAAGTCTTGTTGGGAAGAAATACACATCCCTGTTTGAGGTAGATTTCCAAGAGTTCAAAATTTTCATAGTGAATCACCATGAATAGTTACTGCCATTATTTGTTTTTAGGTTTTTTTTGGGTTTTTTTTACAATAATTTTTATTGCAACTATATTCGGTAAAACAGTGCTGAGTTATTTCAGTAGTTGCAAAGTGCTTAATCTATTAAAGTATTTCTCTTACAAAAAAGTTTGTATTACACCTTTTATATAATTCTGTTTCTAAATAAGAAGGTTCAGAACATAAATACTATGAAAAGCTAAGGTTTTACCAATTAAAAAACAAAAAACATTTAAATCAGTAGAATTAAATTCTGTGAAGGTATGAGAGACTGATCCTTGATCAAAGAGGATTTTCTAGTGAGAGATATTAGGCTATGCATGTCCAATTAACTGTTTGCCTTTCCAACAAGGTGAACAGATGGGAGACAGAAAGAAGTGTGCCATTTTGAAAACTCCTATTATAAACATTCATGTCTGTGTGTGGGAACAGTCAGCAGAAGACCAAACCCAAAATCAGCCTGTGCAATGCCAGGATTTACTCTGCCTGATGACCACATTTCTTCCTGTTGCAGTGGAGGCACTGTAATTTGCATTATGCCTGCATTTTCCTCCAAAACTGTAAAAAACAGTGTACCATGAAAATAATTTTTCTTGAGTAAATAGTCACACAATATCCTAAGAATAGATAAAATTAGTTTTCTCTCTCCAATGTTTACTTTTAGGATTTTTCTGAAGTAGTAGAAAAGAAATCAATAGTAGCTAAAGAAATTAGTTTTGACATTTGAAATCTGACACACAAGGTTGGCATATTTTCAGTGTTTTGTTTGCCATTCCTTTGCAGCTACTGCTAATGGCTTTGCAGTATTCTGAGCTTTGGATGTACAGAAATGTTTCCAAGTAATATGTTTCAGAGATATGAAGGAAGAAAAATACTTTTTAAAGGAAACTTCAGTGTTTTTCTTCACTGTGAAATCTTATGTAGGAGTGTTGCTTTTTTAAGTTCGCTAACATGTGATGGAAACTGGTGGAGTAGCAATTACACACTTTAGCATATTCTGGGAGCTGACAAAAATCTTTAGTTAGGCATGCATTTAAATGAAAAAAAATTGCTTTTATTAATATTTGTTTCCCAAAAAGTAATTTTGACCTTTCATAAAACAAAATCCCAAACCAATGAAAACATTAAATTTAAATATGGAATTATGGAATAAATTCAGAAACATGAGCATGGTTATGGTCTCTCCTGCTCAATTTCTCTCCACTATCTGGTTGCTGAAAGCACTATACATGCTGTTTTATCCTGGTGATTATGGTGTTTGCAGTTTTTCAGCTGAATGGAGGTGTGAAAATACATTTTTTTATCTTCCTGGAAGGATGGAAAGAGTAGTGAGCACCTATGGTATGATTGCTGCTGGGTATTTGCTGTCCACTTCCACTTCTGCATGTGGCAGGAAAGGTACCAGCCTGTGGTTTACATACACCAGGAAAATATAATTTGCAGACTAGCAGACAAGAAGGTATGTCAGAAAGCAGGTTGGAATACTGGCATTTTTTTCCCTCAGTGTCAAAAGTGGTTAAACAAGCATCATATTTGCCTAGCCTATCTGAAACACAAACTATGCTTAATGCCTGTAATAGCTTTCTGTAAATTGCCGTTAAAGGCATGTCAAAGGACATGAGTTCCTCACTAATGGAAAAAGGTAAATAAGGTTGATGTGCAAAATGGCACCTGTGAAGAGAGGAAACAAACCCAAGGAGCCAAAGAAAGAAAAGAAAGATGCATATGCAAATATGTTTGCACGTGTGCCAACATAAATGCATACACATGTGTGTGCATATATTCATTCCAAATACAAAATGAGATTGATATTAATATTGGACAACAAAAACATAGAATCCATCTGAAAAGTGATGCTTTTCAGTCATATTAATATGTAAAGACAAGTAGGGAACTCCCATAGATGAGTAGATTAATCCTAAAGTAGAAATCTAAGATGAATCCAATTAATTCCCCCTCTCACTTTTTCCCCCTCAGCCAGACAGTAATTTCTGGCTTTCTCTTCTACAACCTGTAAGAGTGTCATCATTTTCCAATTAATTTAGGAAAAAACAAATCTCAGTGCTGTGAAGTGCCATACCAATGGAAGACTGAAGGAATAGTCCAGGGACAGAGCGCAGCTCCTCTCCACCATGTAGACTGGGACCAAACCATATTATGCCTTGTGGAATACATTTTAATATGCATAGACTTTTTACATAAAGTCTTCTATTACTGTTTTTAAAAATTAAAATAAATAAACTCGCTAATGGGATTTTTTTATTGTTTTATATGTCTTGCTTATATCAAAGATGTTTTCTTGAAGCTCTTAAAATAATCAGATGAGAGTAATTTTCCANTTTCTTTCAACACTCAGAACAGAATCACATAGGCTTCAAGAAGGGAGTTTGTATTAATCAAGGTATATAACTGCATTTACAAAAGAAAGTTTTACTTTCTGAATGCATTTCCAGTGAACAGCAAATGTATGTTAGTAATAATGATGCAACCACCAACAGAAGGAATGTGCCTTCAGAGTACATTGCATTTGAAATTTCCTCCTTCTCGTTATGGAAAAGATCCAGCTGGATGCAAGGCTTTCTAGTCTACACCTACATTATAAATTGAAAATGCCATCTCACAGCCTGTCTAATTACTAGCACCATTTTGCCCTTAACCAGCTGGTGCTGTCCCTGAGATGTTTAGGGAATATAAACCAAACCTGACAAAGAGTTCAGATGCAGATGCCCTGTTTTGGAAGGTAGGAAACTTTAAAAGCATGGATGTGGGCCAGTCCCTACATAACCAAACTCAGAGAATGGGCCCCAATACAATGGCCTCCAATGGGGTAGAAGTTGCTTTAGAATTTTTACTGCCTGTGACTATACGAAACAGCAAAGTATGATGAAGTGAAATAAAATACTGAACTTAAATTAATGTACCTTTGGGGCTATAAGAGTAACTTTTTGGTGACAAAAGGGGAGTCAGGGATTGTTACCTTGAATACATACTTTCCGTTTCTCTCCTGCTCTAACTAGAAACAGATGACCGGAAAATCACAGAACTTAACCCATGATGAGGTCTCTGATGGGTTCTGGTTTAACCATACATGAACCTTTTGGCAAGGTATATTTTGAAAGGAATCAGAAAGCTGAGCCAAAGCCTTATTGGGGGGTATTTCTGCCCTTGCTATGTTGTGGTCTCATCATGTCACTCAGGAATGAGGCACTTGCTGTTACATTAAACACAAAAATAACACAGGAAATTGATTTATGTTGGCACAGTTTTCCTATTTTAAATTATTTACCTGAAATCCAAACCAGAACTGCAGTCAAAGTATAGTTCAGAGCTCAGATTTCTTGGGCTCACATGTTAGAGAACTTGACATTTGATCCAGATGGTCCATCTGCCTTTGATTACTGTTTTCTGGTAAATAAAATGAAGAAGGTACATACATTCACTGGCATGTTGGAAAAGGCTAAAATAATGTCAAGAGGTTTATAAAGTAAGTTAATGAAAGTATCCAGAAATTGAGAACAAATATGTCTGCTTTCACTACAGATCTTTAGTATCCTCCTTTATCTACTGATTCTTGTGTTGGTGTTTGGAGCCAAGAGAAAAGTGCACAAAGATGCTCTGCACACTAGTGAGTAATTAGCAAATTCCACCAACCGCAACTGCACATCTTTTGCAAATATGTGAAGTGAAAAAAAGAATAATTTATTAATAAAATGCTTTATCAGGAGAGATAGAACTGGGGGTTAGAGACCACCTTACCTATAAGGCTGTTGAGATGGGGAATATATCACATTTGGTTGTGATCAGTTTGCTACCAGTTTTTAATGAGTGCCTGTGCAAGTATTTTTGAGATAGGAGGCTTTTGGTTAACTTTATGATTATCATTAGGGTTTTTTCCTCATTCTTTTTCACTTTGGGTCCTTGCCAGAACCTGAAAAGGAAATACCTCTGTACCCTGAGAGAAACTATTTGAGAAGAATTTCTGGCTTGACCTTAAACAGGAATTGTCTGGAATTACAGGAAAGACTTTTTACAAGACTTCCCTCCTAGCTTCGCAAATGCACGCCATTCAGAAGTATTGGTGCTTATCAGCAGCTCTGGAAAGCATTTAAGGTTTGTCCAGTTTATAGCTAACAGGGAGAGGTCCCTGCAAATGGCAAAGAATAGTGCCATTTTCTCTGAAAGCTGTTAGTTTCCTGAGTATGGGCTGGGTTGGAACAGTATAGAAGGAACAGTAAAAATGTGTAGACAAAATAATCTAATTTTCAACCTCAAGGTTTCTCCTATGAACATTCAGTGCTACCACAGGCAAGGAAAAGCAGTAAAGAGGGCAAATATGTGTGTGTTTTATTCCCTTAACATTAGTTCTTTAAATTACGGTTCCGAAGTGGACCTTTGCCATTGTGCATGCAGAAGGTATTATCTCTCCATATACAAACAATCTAAAAGCAGCTCTGTGTTAAAAAAAGGTTTATTTTTCCAAGCTTTCTGAAAATGTGGGCAAGCATCTCAGCAAAGCAGAGGTTTCCAAGTTCATGGAATGAACTGTTCCTGCACTGAGCAGTTAAAAGAAAAATTAAGATGCTTGTCAGATACTGACATGATTGAAAATGTTGCCATGTCCATAAGGATGCTGACCTTAGAAGAACTACTGGCATGCTGCAGTCTGTGTTCCACTCATAACTCCATGCCTATTAGGAAATTTCTGAAGCATTAGCATGCCCAGATGGTTGGGGCCTCCTGTTTGTTTTGCCTGTGGCCCTGCTCTTTGTTATTGGATATTTACTACAGATTTGTTTTGAGGAGAATTGCTTGCCTTACGCACTTGCTAGGTGAAGACTTTGGTTACTTAATCTGCAATTGAAAGTGAGAAACCAAGAGGTGCTCCAGTCAAAATTACTTGCCCCATTCATTTCCATGAATGAAGGATCACGTTTGCTTGGGGAAATCTCCAACAGTTTTGCTATTGTCTCCCTCAAGAAGTAAAGGAAGCAGTGTCCTAAATTCAACTTTTTGGAGAATGCCTTTATAACATAATTTCAAGAGAGAGAAGAGGGTCACCACCTCATCAGGACTTTTCTTTACTAATATATATGAGATTTGCATTAATGGGATCACTACCTCCTCTTGACATTTTACTGCTGACAACTAATGAAGTACACTTATGCCTGTGTTACTATGTTACACTGAAGAGCTTTTTATTTGAGTCTCAAATTTATTTGGCTATTAACTGAGATACAGTTTAAGATCTAAGAGCCAAACTAAATAAATACAGCAATTTTTCATCAATTTTTCAAACTTTCTAATAGTGATTAACTGTAGGCCCTCTTCAGATCTACTTGAAATTCTGCAAGTTGTTGTTGTCATTATTATTATATTATTAAACTTTATTAATAATTATTTTTACCCTCTTGATTAGGTGCAGACTGTGTCCAAAGGACATGCTTTTGCTCTAGGGAGCTTACAATGGAATTAGCTCATGTTCTAAAGAGTCTCGTGGCATTTAATCCTAGAATCATATAATAGTTTGGGTTGGAAGTGATCTTAAAGATAATCCAGCTTCAATCTTCCAGTCATGGTCAGGCACATCCTTCCCTAGACCAGATTGCTCAGAGCCCCAACCAACCTGGCCTTCAGCACTTCCAGGTGTGGGGCATTCATATCTTCTTTGGGCAAACTGTTCCAGTGTCTCACCATACTCACAATAAAGATTTTTTTCCAAGCATTTAATCTAAATTTACTCTTCTTTAGTTTGAAATAATTTCACTTTGTCCTGTCACTACTTTCTCTTGTAAATAGTCAGCTCCCTTCAGGTACCTGAAGGCTTAATTAAGTCACTTAAAGCCTTCTCTTTTCCACCCTGAAAAATCCAAATTCTAGCAGCCTTTTCTTGTAGGAGAGGTACTCCATCCCTCTAATCACCTTGATATCCCTCTTCTGGACTCTCTCCAACAGGTCCATGTCCTTCCTGTGCTGGAGGCCCCAGTGCTGGATGCAGGGTTCCAGCTGGTCTCTCACCTGAGCAGAGCAGAGGGGCAGAATCCCCTCCCTCCCCTGCTGCTCACACTGCTCCGGATGCAGCCCAAGGACACCTTTGGCTTTCTGGGCTGGGAGTGCTCATGGCTGGGTCACATCCAGCCTCTCCCTCACCAGCATCCCCAAGTCCTCCTCGACGCGACTGCTCTCAAGCCATTCACCCCTCACCCCGTATTGATACCTGACACAGGTACATTACAGTAGACTAAAAAGGCCCCATCATTTAGTGCTTTGCCTAAAGTGGCTTCTCAAGCAGTAATAGGTTAGATCAAACTTTGCATAGCTTTATTTGAAATAAGCTGTGTATCAGCATTATACTGAAAGCTTAGAATACTTCACCACTACCCTTGTGCGACTCTCTCACTGGCATATCAGTACTCCTAAAAGTGAAGGAATATCAGGCATAGATTTACCAGAGGAGAAAGGATTTTTTTCTTTGACTTTTTCTGTTAATCATTGAAGTGAGCTGGTCGTAACATGAGGGAAGAGCTAAACAGCTGAGCTGACATATAAAGATCCCTGAAAATACAGTTTCCCTCTTTCTTTCACACTCAATCTGGCAGAAATTTGCTATAAAAATAATCCTGATTTAATTCCTTACTAACCTTATGTTAATATCATAAATGTGTTTATATATGCTACTAAAAATGGCCAAATTAATGTACTGTTTCTTTAAATATTGATCCATCTCATATTATGAATTATTCTTCAACAAATGATAGTTGACAGCTCAACCAATAGTGTACATATCTAAATGTTTTCTTGCTTTGTTATTTTAGCATTCTGTCTCCTACCCACTGAGGAGATGTATTTTTAAATGCACAACCAGAGCCAAGCCCAGAACTTATGTACAATAACCAATTGAATACATTTTCATTAATTCACCAGTATTTTTGTCTCTGTATTTTATATTTTAAAGCAAAATCTATGAATAGTGGAAACCAGTTTAATTTAGTATCTTGAACTAGGCAATTCAATTTATTTTTTTTTTTTATGAAAATATGAAGTGCCCTAATTTTTTCATGTGTGGTTCAACACAGATGTCATTGTAATGATGAATGAGTGGTGAAACTATTGGTGAAACTATGAGGTCCCTGGCAGAGCCCCAAGAAGTGAAGGCCAACTTTCCTGTTGGAACAGCTCCTTTCATTGAATTCTTGAGTAAAAATTGCTCCAGGCTGATAAACCACACAATGCTGACCAACATAGAGCTGCTCCAGGGATGCAAACCTACAGGAGGCTGCACATGAAGAGGTGGTCATTTCGTTACACCCAGCTTGCAGCCTTGGCAGGGGGTTATTCTCAAGGACATTGATGGTAGCCTATCTGCTTTTAGAAATCAAATAGGGTTGTTTGGACATGCATACAAGAAATTTTCCAACCAGTATCCTTGTTCTGGCAAGAAACACTTGTCAGGAATGACTTAATTTTTCATTTAATTTACAAAGGAAAGAATTCTGCCAAATATTACCCCTCCCATCTGGACTTTCCTATCCAGACAGCAGCCTCGAACAGAACACTTCTCCATTTTCATAGCTTCTGAATGTCATTTGTTAAGCATTGGAATAATAGTAACTTTTAAATACCTTCATGATTGGCAACAGTAAATAATATTACTGTTACCAATGAGAACTTGTAGCCCCGTGACCCTGACGAGTACTTGAAAGTAGTATGTGTTCCACAAACCAGGACCTATGGTATTCTATTATGTAATGTTTCTAATATTTGATTTTATTGATGTTATAATTAAAATTTCTTCTGCAGTTGCATTTGAAAGCAGACAAGTTGCAGAAACACCAGAGATAATGAAATGTATCATAATCAAATGCTCCACATGATCAAATATGCATCCTTGTCCATAGACTCCAAGTAGACATGGCTATTCTTGCTTTCCTCACATTCTCCTTTGAGGATTCACAGAATGACAGAATGCTGAGATCATTCCACATTATTCCCCTCACTACAAAATTTATCCAATATTTTCAGTATAGGAATATTTTTTTTTCCCTCACTGGCTGATCCTCTATTATGAAACTTACCCACTTGTGTGTGCAGGGAGAACATCTCAATTTTCCAGCTCCAAAATATGTACTTTTGTGCCAGAGTCAACAGGAAAAGAAGTCTTACAGGATCCAACTGACTTAGTTTTGTATTTCCCTGATGCCTAAACAACCGGAAAGCAGCAGGACCAAAACATTTCATAAATTTCTTCCTAGGTGGTACAGACACTAAACCAGGATGTTTGGATCTTTGGCCAGTCCCAGCAGGAATATTACAATACAGGAAAAATTTGTGCACACTACACACATTTATGGGGGAAGTTTAAGACTTATCTGGACAACACATTAGTGAGTATGCTTTAGGGAATCCACCAAGCAGTTGAACTACTTCATGTAGAAGGCTTTTACACTTTCTAATCTTATTATTTGATCCATTGTTATTATGTGGTTCAGTGGCCATGCAGGTGGTAAATCTCTTCCTTTCATCACCCTTTTCTGTTGCCTTAGGTTATGAATCAGGTAACCCTGATATCTTTCATTCCTTTCACTGTGAGAATAATAATTTCTGCAATAATAAAAGCTATAAAAACCTTTCTAGCAAGAGAGACATTTTAGTAGAGGAAGAAGATACCAGTAGATGTTATTCCCAGATGTTCACCTGCACGTCCATGTCACTCCTAGAGGAAACTAGAATGCATGTGGTTAATAGAATGCTCATTGATATTTCTTTTTGCAATTAGAAGTTAAAAAAAAAAAAAACCAAAAAAACAAACACCTCAATGGCCTACTTCTGTTTTATGCACAGAATATTTTTTTTAAGTAATTATTTTTTATATTCCTCTTGACACCTCTTTCTGCTAGGCAAGATACAACCACCAGGAAAAGCATGTCCCGTTCCAACAAGCTTATGATCTAAGTGGTCAAGGTAAAACCAGAGATATAGTGGTTTCTCCTATACCACCTGATAAGCAGGAGGATAGAAACAAAAATGAAACACAGTCTTCTTGACATTTGGTGTCCCCCTTTGGTTTTCTGAACCACAAAGTTTTTCTTGGAAATACTATTTGAAATCTGTTTTCTTTTGATGTAAAAATAAATTTGGTACATTATGTTATTATTTTGTACTGTTCAACCATGTGAGTCAAGTTGATACACCCTTCAGCTGGTCAATCTGTTTGTTTCTGAGGATCTCTTCACATTAGAAGCAAAACCAATAAAGGTTTAGCCTGATGTCAAAGCCATATTTATTCTGTTTGGGAATAGGTGGGGATTTGAAGAAAGATTGTGTGAGGAAGGATAAATTCCCAACATTTGAAACATATTTGAAGTCCATAAACTCTTTTTCTATACACAAATCTTGATCAGTTTGAGACTATGAAGCATATTGACTCTAGTTCTCATCTCCAGTGTTTTGGTGATTTTTGTGAGGAGCAATTGGAAGGTTTTCTTCTGCAAAATGTTTCAAAGCATCTTAGCACGTGAGATTTTACTGCACAACCAAAGTTTATTAAGTAAGAACATTAGAAAATTGTCCATGATGTTTTGACCCATCTCTCCTGATTTCACAGTCTGATTTCACCATCTGTTGGGTCTGCAAGAGAAGCTAGTCATGTAAACTATCTTCCTGGTCAAATATGATTGGTGTTCTCCAGGGAATGTGTTGCCTGACTTCTCTCCACTGCCTGCATAGAGGATAGTCTAGGTGACAACTAGCAGTTAGCTAAATCTGGGAGGGATTATTTTTTCCATTCAATAGGTTAATATCTTAATACTAATCAGAAAAAACCCAATTCCCGAAGTTCAGTGATGGTGTAGTAATTTATTGTAATCATTAACTTTATAATTCTACCATGATGGCTTCAGTTGTTCTGTGGTGTGTGGCATTCTTCCATGAACTTTAAATCATCAAAATATCACAGATTTTTCTTTAATCACCTAAATATGCTTTAAAAACCTCCATGGGTTTAATCAAGCACCTAAAGTCTAAGCTTCCTCCAGTAGGTCTGCTACATCAGAACCCCTATTCTCATCTACAAAAGAAGCCTATATGTTCACAGTAGTTTACTGCCCTTGATTTTCTTACTTTTATGCCTAATGTCTGTGGATATTCTAGAGAAAGAAATTACTAATCACAGGTTTTGCAGGAACATTGAATCTTAGGAGATATTAATGGAAAAATAATTTTGGTTTTGTGTAAGGCACCTCTGTAGAGGGAAATCTGGATTCTAAAAGCTGTGGTCAAAAGCTGGGGAGCAAAAGTAATGTTCTGCGAGCATTGTCTAATCTGAAATATCTAGAGTGGCTCAGATTGTTATATATTTGGAAGGATCTGCTAGAATACAATTGAAAGACTACAAAGCATTTGCACAAAATAGGCAGAAATTTTGAATCACTAATGTTCATGAGAAAATTGTAAATTGCTTATGAAAAATCAAGTAGAACATATCAAATGACATTCATCCAAAGGCTTCACACCCCACTATTTCACATTTGAGTGCTAAGTGAGGACTGAAAATATGCCTTCTAAATTAAATACTACCCATATCTTGCAAGACTACAGTAAATTTGGAAATCATCAATGGCTGCAGCCAAAGCTAAAACATCTATGTCTGTATACAAGTAAAACAGATGAAATTTAGGTTTTTAGAGGATGTGGAGTTAAGTAAGTTATGTATGAGTAAGATGCTGGATTATAGGGTCTCAGTTTAGAATAGCATATGGAAGATTTTTGAAGAGTTTTGTGCAATGGGAATTGGCTGTACTGCTCTGATGCTGTGGACAGTTATTATGTTAGTATTGCAGTCCACAGGTGATCCAACTCAAAAAACTAAGTCCCTAGAAATTTTGTATCGATTTAAGGGTCAAGAAACATTACAGACCAGTGCCAAATATCACAAGACCAGTGATAAAAATCTCAGAAGCTGGTAACAGGAAGTGCAAATTGCCCTCAGGTGTTTTTTTTCCAGTAAAGAAAAAATTCTTACTTTTAATTTTTTATTTTTATTTTTTAAAACTTAAAATTAGTCCATGCAGATGAATATGTTATTTCCTTTGACTTAAGCAAAAAATGAAAAGTAATTTTTCAGTGACTATTGCAGTCAAGCAATGTTTACACTTTTGTGGTGAATTCCCTTTGCTTATTTCAGATAGTGTTCTCTAAACAATTTTTCCCCATTATTATATAATGGAAATTACTGTCTCCATAAGAATGTCATTGCTAAGATTTATTTGATTTCAGTCAAGTCCAAACAACTACAAGTTTTTATTTTCCACATATTACTTGCCTGAACTAAAAGATTGCTTTGGAAGCCTGGGAAAGGAGAGTAG
>VWZN01011603.1:29031-50867 GCA_013396955.1 Regulus satrapa | reverse complement strand
TTTTTTTTTTCTTTTTATAAATGTCAATAGAGACCACATTCTCAGCCTCATGCTAAGACTTCCACAAGATTTCGAGTATCACAAAGCAGCACAAATTGCTGCCTCATGAGAAGCAGAGGTGTAGGTCCTCAGCCAATGTCTGTAAACTGATTTTGGAGAAGGCATTTGATTTTCCCCACACTAAGGAGGAAACATTTTTGTAAAGCACAACTGTACGTCTGGATGATTGAAAATAGACATAGAGAGATAGTCTAGGTACAATGTAAGGGAAAAGTGGTAGGCTAAAAGCCCTTTTCTCCCTCAGCTGTAAGGCATGCATAAGGGTGGGAATCCAGTGGCTGCTGTTCCTTTGGTGGCTGCAGCTAAGAACACAGGAATATCCATATTCCACTGATGCAGCAGCGAACAAATCACTGTGAAAAAATCCAACTTTATGAGTTTTGAGTGTACAACAGCCCCTCTCCTCCCAGTGCCTTGCACATTCCTTTTTCCATGGCAAGCAAACCTCCAGGGTAGACTCTCAGTGTGTCCCCCATATAGGAAATGAGTGACCAGGGCTTCAGGATACTAAACTGACTGCAATATTACTGGCACATTGTCATGAAAAGCACAGCAGAGACAGTACTATCATTTGAAATATTCAAATTTACTTCCTTCATTTTCCCTCATATTTTTAACAGAACAATTTAAAATTTTGTGTAATCCTAAAAATTTTTGATATTTGCTTATTCATTTGTATTAGAAAAACTTACTTTATTCTGACAAAATCTTGGCTAAAAAATTCAAAATAATCACTGAAAATTGGCTGGTTTTCTTATTGTAGTTAAAAGTCAGTCCCTGGAGGGAATAATCATAAGGAAAATACTTACAAGAAATGCCTATAAGAAATTTTTGAAGAAAACTAGGATGGCCAATATGCTGGCAAATAGGGACTGGAGAGTGTGAGACAATAAAAGAAGAAAATCAAAACAAGCTGAAGAGAAACAACAGTGTGCCAGAAACCTTTGGAGTGAACTGCTCTGACCTGCAGTCTGAACAATGACCTGCTCTGCCAAGACGCCTGCAACTTCAGGCTTCTGAAATCCAAAGAAAATAATCATTCTGTCGGCTACTAACGGAAGGCATCAACCACAGTTTAGACAGGTGAATCTGCCAGAGCCTGGCAATGAAGTGTTATTTTGCTAGTTATTTTGCCACTGAAAATTTCTGTTTGACAAATATCACCAGTACAGCTACTGCTCTTCATCTAATCTCTCACTCTAAGCCAAGCCACTGAGACAGGAGTAACAGCAGCTCTATCATGTGTAAAAACCTAACCTGAACTTATAGAGGCTGCCATGAACTTGTGTTTTGGTGTTGTAATCCCAACAGATATGGAGTAATTTCTTTTAAGGACACATTGCCGATCTCATTGCTGATCAGGCCATCAGTGGTTTAAGCCACCAGTGACTTGAACCAAACTGCAGCACTGATTGCACATGAACACACAGTGCAGAACAAATATGTCTATTCCCTTGGATCAAACATGGAAGAGTGATGAAGTAAAACCTGTCATAAATAGATTCAGACAAGACAGAAGTTTCAGAGTAAGAGATGCAATGAAGAAAGCAATTTTCAACCTATAATAAACTTTCTGCACACCTAGGCAAAAGTTTCCTGTTATAAACATGTCAGAAGGCAGAGACTGAAAACAGGAAAACAAAACAAAACAAAAAATTCCCAGGCAAACTCCAGCCAGTACAGACAGCAAATAAAGTTTCTGCTGTAAAAAGATCTTTAACTGATTTAGATCATCATGGATTTAGAAATAGAAAGTGATTTTCTTTTCTGTTTTTTTTCTGGTTTATATCAGGCAATGATTTAGATTTTGAAAACAAAAGCCAAGATATTTTTAAGTACAATATAAACATTGTATGAAGAAAGATGTCTGAGATAACCAGAGGTAGAGATATAAAAATATATCAGAACGATATTTGATCTAGTCAGATTCCTCAGTCATATCACTGACCAGAAAAAGGCAAAATTAAAAGTGAAAATATACAGAACTTTACATCACTTTGTTTTCTTTTCAAAATAATTTTTTTCTCTGTTTAATTTGTTTCTGTGAAAAAGTAGTCTTAACTATCCAGTCAGCTAAATGAAATAACTTATTTCTCTATTTGTGTGTGTTTTTTGCTCTTATTTTTATTCTTGCATGCTTTGCCAGCTGCTCTCCCTTCAGTATTTGATCTCACGGCACAAAAGTAGCATTATCAGACTATAAAGCAATATTCTGCTCTCCCAGGTGCTTTTTAGTCTCATTACAATAATCTCATGATGCAGCTTGGTTAAACTACTGCTCCTTTTGGAGCCTTCAACTTCTTTTTTGTCTTTTGGGCTACAAGAGAGCAATGTGCAGTTTCTGAAACACACTATTCTCTTGCAGGGTCTATTCTGCTGCTGCTGGCATTTTAAATAGCTATTCATCTTTTGAGAGTTACATTTCCTTTTTTACAAATTAGAAGGCAAAAATGTGGTTATAACTTTTTTTTTTTTTTTTTTTCTGCCAACTGAAATTCCTCAGAAAGAAAAAAGGAGCCATGTAGACTATGCATTTAGTTGCACACAGCTTTATTTAACTGACTCCTCTATAGCCAAAGCAAAGTCTTCTGTAGGCAAGTGTGGGAGAGAGCAAGAGCCAACATGAAGTCCACTAAGGAAGTCCTTTTTCAATACCTTAAAAAGCTCCTAGATACCATGGTAATGAGAGCCTAAAATAGCTCTAAGCTAGAAATATACATTCTAATGACTATCTATTATGCTACTAGTTTTCTAAAGATCTGTGGGAGACTGTCTCAATGATAAATTATAGTGTATAGATAGCAGAAAGGGTCAATTATCATGTCCTATTTTTATTGTTGTATGAATCTAAATAACACTAAATGATAACCTAATTTATGTACTGGATACAATTCCTGCGAATCACATGTTCAGAAGAGGATGTTCTTATCTTTTGCTCCTATGGCTAATCCAAGCTCCTTTCAGTATTGCAAAGAAACTTGGTGGCTGTTTTTCAGTACCTCACAGGGTTGTTGTTCATAAGAACATGACTATACTTTATTTCCTTTAATGTCTTTTTTCACTTGAACTTACAATAGGTGTATTTTTGCCTTGTCACTGTTTGGGTGGAAGTGACAGAGGAACTTGTATCTGAGCTCTCTTTTCCTTGGCTGTTCTGCAAAAATCATTTCTTCAAGCACCAGTGACAGCTACATAAGAACATCTAATTCCACTAAAATCTGAAGATAGTTCAAAGGTGTACTTAGTAATGAGATGCTGATGGTGTATCATTCTACAATAAATCTTCCATGAAGGATAACTGTATCCCTCTAGGTTTTCTCCTTTAAGGGATGCAGTGATCACAGTTTAACAAAAGAAAATGCTTCGGCCTTTATCCTTTTAACATCCTCCTGAAAATTGTGTGTATTTTTTTTTCTAGGAAAGAACCAGCATGGGAGATACAGGGCCAAGGTCACTCAAAAGGGAATATCTACAGAGTATTTGTGTAAATACATGAGAACTCATTTAAAAATTAGTAAACTTCTTCCCTTCAAAACAAACAGATAAACAGAAATAAAAAAGGAAACTGCTATGAAATGCCTTTAATGTGAGCCTTCTCTGTTTATACTGCATAATTACTTACATTTCATTCAGGAGGTCACATTCATCAGTCTGTTTAAATCAACAGTGCCAACTGTGTCATGTAAAGCTGTGGGCAGCTGGCACTGATGCTTGAGCTTCAGCCGGCAGCCCAGGGAGTTCCTACCAGCCCCCAGAGCAAAAAAGCTGCTCTTGGATTCATCCTTGTTCTACATCCCTTTCTTCCTCCCAGCATCAGTCCTTTCTACCAATTCCACTTGGAGCTATGGATCCCATTTCATTTTCTCTTGCATATGAATGAGAGCTTGGATGTAATTTGGAGGATATTCCTGAATGGTCCAAAAGGGGACTCCTGAATGAACAAGTGCTATATTTGGAAACAGTCAAATATTATCTAAACAAAAATTATGAACTGAGTGAGTGAAGTAGATGTGGACCTGCAAAGCTCTCCGTTTGGTAAATGGGTGTGAATCTGTTTAGCAACTAGACTGGGATTTTGACTAAGATAATTTTGGTCATATTACACAAATAAGACAGGTGAAAATATTTATGTTTAAAGATCAACTGTAAGGGAACCTTGATTAGAGGTTGATTGCTCAGCCAAGGCAATGATTTCACTAGAAAATTCTCGTTGAAAAGTTTAAAAGAAGCACTCAGAATATCAGAACAAATGTAATAAGTATCTACATATTTTATATCTTTTTACCCAGGGTGTTTAGATGCACCCACAGCATTTATATTTTTACATACTTTCATGTTTTCCTGCATAGATTGATTTGTTTCTACAGAAATAAATAAGTCTGGAACAGTAATAGTAATTTTACTAATAGAAGTTTTGAATCCTTCATTCAAAGTTCAAACAACCATCTTTATTCCCCTAATGTTTCCTTTGACTTCGCCAGAAGTGTATGATTTCACCTCTTCATTAAACAGATGAATGAGGACAGTTAGAAGAGTATCTAACTCCTCTCATACAAACGACTTTCAGTGAGGTTCAAAATGGCTTTCCCTCAGTAATTCTCAGGAAAGCTTTCAGGCTTTGTCTCAATATTTTCACTTTCCTGTTTGTTTCAAAAGAGATTTTTTTTTCCTTTAGTTATGGTTCTCAGTGAGGGGGAGACCAGAATAAAAAGCTGTTTGCTGCAATAGGGGCAAAGAAGACAATAAACTTTTCTTGAAAATCAGCAGATTTGATTCCCCTCCTGAGTAGTCAGAGCAAAGACTCAATTGACCGTAGCTTCGTGATGGGATTTTGTGTGATGTTTCCCATACTGAGGCCACTGTTGTAGTCTGAATTATCAGATTTGACTCACAGTTTACTATTAAACACTTTACATCATGGTTGCTTTGTACCAGAGAAGAATGTGACCCCCTGACATTTGAAAATGCTAAAGTACCAGCTGAAGCTCTTTTCTGAAATTCCCTTAAGTTAAACATCGTTTTTGCATTAATTGGATGGTTTTGCTGGTCATTTGGATTATCTCCAAATATTCTTTCTTACTGAAATATGTGCTTATCTTCATCTGTAGAAGAATTGCAAATCCAGTTGTAAGAAGAAGACTTGCATACAGACAAATTATGCTCTACATCACTAGAGCTCTGAGAGGATGTGATTTTGGGGTTGCAGGATGCTCTTCTCATGTATTGTAACATAGCAGATTTGAAAAGGGAAAAAGGCTTTCAAACAGTACCTTGCATGTCACAGTATTTTCAAATGTGATATTTAGGCCAGAATTTTGATTAAAAAATTTATTTAATTTGATTTAAAATACCAGGAAAAATAGATACGTATCTTACATAATGTAGGTATGTAAAATATGTATACAATTTTATATATATATGTATATGTAGATTACATATACATATATTGTATGCATATGTATTATTCTCTCCATCTTACTCTATAAAATGTATACTTAATAGACAAGGTTCATTTAATATATAAATATACATATGTATTCGTAGTTTAAAGTCCTAGTTGTCTCATGCCTAACGAGACAAGCTGCTACACTATCACTGCTCCAAACAGCCTCCTCATGACACGTCTGTCTCCTGACAGCCTCCCAGCTGCTGCCAATTTTCCTTTTCTAACTGGATCCAGCCATTTTGTTTACAAATCAGCTTTGTTTTTTAGTCAATTTAACATGCTTTAAAAGTCCTGTAGCATAATTGGCTAATTGCTTACCAGTTAAGAAATAGTGATTATGATTTTTTTTCCTTCCACAAATCCCTGCAGTTGTAGTCAGGTTTATATTATGTTCAGGGGCATTTATAGGTCTATTTTAAATGCAGTTTGAATTTACAGGGGGAATTTGTTTTTGCAACCTTCAGTGTCAAAATCTGCTCAAGAGCACTTCTTTACCAGGAGAATTTCTTTGTAATTTACAGTGCAGTGTGTCTTCACCATCCGTGACACAAATATGCAGCAATAATGCAAACCATGAATGTTGTGTCTTCCCAGCTCCTGACAGGTATTGATGCCTGTTTCCATGGCACTGGCTCAGATTCCTGTCAGTCCTGAACTGCAGATTGTAGCTCTTTCTGCATCCAGCTGTCACTGTGTTGCAGAACATTTTCCTCTGACATCAGAGTGCTCAGCCCTTTGATTAATGCTCTCTGAGTCTGGAAAAACAGGTGTATTTACCCAAAATAATTTTGCATCTGATATTTTGTTTTAGTCTGCATGCAAGTGTGGAAAGTGAGAGAGAGAGATCTACTGCTGTAGAAATTATTTGTATGAGTAAAGTTGAATGACATTTATTACTGAAACGCCAGGAAATCCTCCCTGCTCCTTGTCCCACTCAATGTAGGGGGTGTGAGGTCAGCAAAACAGAGCAGAATATATCACCATTCATTAAAAGTCAGAGCCCAGGAACCAGACATTATACATTAGGCAGAAAACGTTACTTGGAATTCAATGCCTGTTATCTATGAATTTCAGGATGTTGCTTGGGTATGAATTTCTTGAGATAATATAAATCACAGAATAAACTTATATTCTTCAGTGCTGGGTATTTCCCTGATGCTAAAGAAGAATATATGGACTTCTTGCAAGCCTTTTTTCTCTGCTTATGAGAGAAGACCAAAACCCTTGAAAGGTCTCAGAGGCAGAAGAGGCAGAGGATATCCATTCTTGAAAACCTAATATAGTAGTCTTTGAAAGGATACAGGGGGTTTTGACGAAAGCCAAACAATTCCACATGCCCAGCACCTAGGAGCTGAGCCAACCACAGTCTGAGCATGGAAGGGTTAGAATTTAGCAAGATGTCAGGATTTTATACCTGATTACTCAATCATGAAGGTATGCCTGAAACAAAAAGGATTTCTTGAAGCAACTGTAATCAGGTAAAATGCTGTTTGCTCTACCACTTTTTCAAATGCATGCCATGTTAGACTAAATTAAAAATAAGAGACAAATTGTGTTGTGATTTCATGGTATTCACATCAGTAAACCATGAACAAAGTTGGCCCTGTTTATTTTCCTCTAGGAGTGGCTGTAATGGTGCTTCTTTTTTAGACTCAATGCTCCAGTAGCAGGGAGAGCAGGATCTAGAAGAAAGGCTCCCTTCTCTCCTTCCCCTTGCTTTGCTGCCATTAGTGGGCTGCCTCAGAGCACTGGTGTTGTGGTACAATAGGAAGCCTTTCAACAAAAGGGTAGAGGTGGAGAAAAGGGTCCTCACCTTGTGCTGTAGCTTGAAGTCCCAGAGGAGCAGATCTCAGCTGCTCACACAAGGTCATGTTAGCTCAGGAGAAGGGGCTAATGAGAATAAAAAGAATTCATCTCCTCCTACCCACAGAATATTTATACATATATATGCATACATTTGAATACTATCTTCTGAGGAAGTCATGTGTCTCTGTCTTTTGGGAATTTAACGCTGAGTTACAGTCTGGGGCTCAGAGGGTGACTAAAGGAGACGAGTATCATGCTGATGTTTTGGAAAGTCTGAGCTCTGACCAGTGACAGAAATAAGAAGAATGGCTTTTACAAAATCTCTTAATGCCCTTCATAAACATTTGTCTTTTTTTACAGAGCTTTGATTTCTCATTCTGTTTGAGTATCCTTCCCTTTGTTTCCCCAGTTGTGGAGTACATTATATTTCACTTCTTTTCCTGCCTATATGATACTACAATAAGTTCCCTAGCATTTTTTACCTTCCCAAAGAGTACCAGAAGAACAAGCAGTATATGGGTGAGATGAATTATAGTTATACTTTACAAAGTGTAAACTGAGATATAGAAACTTTCAGACAGGGCATTTTTTGCAGGAGTGAAGCCTGGCCTCTGGAATGCCACTTTCCTGTTTTAACCCCCAGACTATAAGGAGAACAACATTGCAATCTGGAACCAAGCATTGAATTTTTCTGGCAAATTCTGTAAATTTCTTTCTGTAAATCTCATGGTCTCTACATTTACTAAAGCCTAAGCTAATGTCTTCCTTGAGGTTTGTGTACACACTCCTCAGGGGTGTGTGCGCAAGCCAAAAAGGAGGGAAAGGAGATGGCTGTAAATACTTGGCTCCAGTATCTGCATTACATCTGTCACAAGGGAATCAGTAAGAAATGTTTGAAAAATGCAAGCCAGTGCAAATTTGTGCCAACCAGAGGTAAAGCAACATTTTCTAAATCTCCTTTGAGCAAGGCTTCTGTGAGAGATCTTTATATACGTGCAAAACATGCTCATGTAGTTAGTAGCAGGACAAAAATTAAGTACTAATAAAGTTAGCCAAATATGCCAAGTCTGTCCCTGTATTGCTCAGCTGAATTTGATCAAGATGTGAGAGTATGATTCCAGGAATCAGCAGTAGCCACATGGAAAAAACCATACAAATTTATATTTTCAAAAGTACTTTTCATAATGACAATTTCATGATGAAAATACAGAATAGAATGACCGTATAGTTAAAAATAAAAACTCAATTGGAAGTGAGGGTCCAAGCCATGCATCTAAAGGGAAAGAAAAAAAAAAAAAAAAGGCCAGAACGACACATTACTAAAAATGTGAGTTGCTGACATTAAAAAAAAACTACTAGATGAAGGTTTAGAGGTGAGGTTTAAGGCAACTTGGCATTGGCTGAATCCAGTTCCTTATCTGCCATAAAGGACCAGAGAAAGCAGAGAGTGCAGTCCTCAAAAGAATTCACACTGCAGATTTTAGGACTAATCTCTTACTTATTAGTTTTGTTCTCATTTGGGAATCAGCCACCTGATTTGAGAGACATGGAGACTAAAAACATTAAAATGACCTGCCATGTTTTGAACAGCTGTGTTTGGACAAACTGTGGTCCAGGCCACTTCTGTGCTGTTGGTATTATAATTGATCTCAGGTAAGAACATGGAAGAGAATTTTACTGTCTCCAAAACAGTGTTTCTTTTTTAATGGCAACAGCTGGATGTAGTACATTCCTTTATGTGAATTTAGCTGCTGGGCAACTCGTTACTGAAGCCTAAATAATGTACTTTCCACTCCCAGCAAAGACCCATCTCCAACGCATTTGATTGACTGGAGCCATGGGAGCATGATAACCTTAAAGCATGAGATTTTTCAGGCTAGCAAATCCCATATGGTCGAGCTTTTAACAGTAGCAAAGACTTTTCTGAAACCTTTAAGGAAGTGGGGACAACTTCATGAGGTGTCAGAACAAGATTTGGCTCTCATTTGCAGGAGATGTAAAAGCTAGGTAAATAAAAGAGGGTTATGCTGAAGCATAACTAGGGCACTTAAACAGTATTATCCCATCTGTAAAGAACTGAGACTGCTCATGGTCTCGCTTATGGGACACTGAAAGCACTGCCACACACTCAAACTGTCACTGTGCCTTCAGATCTGGTGCAGAAGGAGGTGCTCCCACCCCTTCATAATTCTCTGATTAGAAATCATCAGAGGAGCCAAATAGACAGCTGAAGAAGATGGCTGAAATATAATGGAATTGCATAGAAGTAGTAGAAAAAGAGTGAGAGAACATTGTGCTCAGAAAAATTAAGTAGAACGCATTCTACTCCCTTCCTTTCACAAGAAAGAATGTCAGATCTTTGATACTCCCATTTCCTGCCTCTTTAGGTTGGGCAAGGAGCCAAAAAACTAGAGTCTTATGAAAACAAGAAGCAAAAAATACAATGAGTTTGAGGTCATATCAACACTATTTCATATGAAAACATGTCTTGCATATGCTCACCATTCAAGCTTCAGCCAAAATTCTCAGATGAAAATGTATGAGTAGAAGAATGGCTTAGGCAAATAAATTACTCTCCAAAACATTAATGTTTTCACCTCTTTCTTTGAAGAGACATGACATATGCACTTACTGTAAGTGTACTGATGGAGAGGGGACTTCATTAATATCTAAAGGGAGGGTGTCAAGGGAATGGAGCCACTTTTCTCAGTGGTGGCAGGCAATAAGATGAGAGGCTATGGGAAGAAACCAATGCACAGCAAGTTCCACCTGGACATGAGGAAGAACTTTTTACCATGCAAGTGACCAAACACAGGAGCAGGTTGCCCAGAGAGGTTGTGGAGTTTCCTTCAGTGGAGATATTAAAGAATCATCTGGACACAATCCTGTGCCATGTGCTCTGGGACGACCCTGCTTGAGCAGGGAGGTTGGACCCAATGACCCGCCATGGTCCCTTCCAGCCTGACCAATCCTGCGATGCTGTAAGTCAGAACATGTATTTACATGGAGCATATCTGAATGTTGCCCATAAAAGAATGATTCAGGAGCTGAAGTCACTCAACACTCAGTATTGAAAATGCACATAATCATGCCATACCTGAAATAATTTGTTTGGGTTTGATTTCCTGATAGGTTTAAAAGCAGGTTATTTATTCAGATACCATATGAGGCTTGTTAGTAACCATTCTGCTATAAGTATTTGTCAGTGTTTGTGAACACTGTGTCATTCTGGGATTATCCACAAAGGACATTACTTCTTATTACAGAATACTGCTATTGTTTTTTCTTTGTGGTAATTCATTTTCTTTAGCTCAAATTGGAGAAATGAAGGGGGAAAGAGGATCAAGGTTTTACTTTAGGATAAAATTGCTTTCAACAAAAATCATAGATGGGAGTAGAAGTCTGTAAAGAACTGCTGATGTTTGTGGTCCCCATTGATTTTCTTTGAGCAGTACCATCATAATACATCATTGCTTTCACATCTAAAAGAAAAGATAGGGTTTAATATTTTTATGTTGATGACAAAATTATAGGTTAAAAAATTGATGAGTGGTTTTAATAGTGCTGACATTGGAGAACTGTATACAGAGGTGGGAGTATTAGAGTGGGTGATTTTTGAAAAGACAGCTTCTTTTAGATTTTTTTTTTAGTACTTTCATAGTTTTTTCTTTTACATCACATTCACTTGCATTTAGGAAGTGCAGTGAAAAGGAGAGTCACCTATATTTACAGCAAGACACTGGAAAATACAGAAAGTACAGATACCAACAGTAGTTGTGGCTTTTGGGACAAACTATGATTAGACAGTTTAGAAATTTAGTCCTTCTGGAGAAAGTTATTTTCAAAAGCTTCTTTTTGGTAAGGTAAAAGACTTATGGTGTCAACATCTCCATCTCTCTTGAGGAAATTATTCTTGACCCTCTAATGCCACCACTGACTTTTGCTTCCAAAGGCTAGTTCCTTACAAATTACCATATTCCTCAAAAGTTTAACATTCCCCTTGTTTCCTCTCTTTGTGCTTATGCATAGCAGAGGCCTCTGAGTGCTTGCAAAGAAGGATGACGCCAATCCTTTTCAACACAGAAATGTTCCCAAGGAAATGGACGGCTCCTGGACTCTAGGGAGACAAGGAGCAGAGCAGGACGTGCTGCAATACACAAAGCAAAGTCTCTCTAGTAAAGGTTATGCCACCTGCAAGAGAGAGATGGACAGGATGTGGCTGATGCACAGGAAGTGATGCAGGCAGGAAACATGAAAGCCAAGTAAAGAGATTTCCAAAGTAAAACAGGAAAATGTTTGAAAGGAATGAAAACTAAATGACGTGGAAAAAGATGTTGGGGTTTTGTTGTGTTTTGTATTCATCCAGGCTAATAGTAAAGCTTTGGCAAAACTACTGAGGTGTCCTTCCTAAACTGACGTAACACAGAGAACTTGCAGCTTAGATGTGAGGTCTTGAAGTGGCCTTCATAAAGCCTCGTAAGTTGTAAATTCTTGTGAATGTTTGTATGCAGTGTGCATGACAGCTGTATGTGTACAAAGTATAATAAAATACATATGATAGAATATCATATCTCCAAAAAGATCATTTTAAATAGACAGTAATCTCAAACTTTTTTTTCTTATGATAAAATCTCTTCTGTGACAAGCCCTGAAAATAAAGAGAAGGATTCTGTCTCGTACCAGTGAATTCAGAAAATTCCACAGCCAAATTGTACCAGTGTCTGAGACTGAAATCAGACTGAAATCACTGTTTTTCTGGAACATACTTAAGCTTTGATGGGATGTAGACTGGATCTTGACATATATATGATGCAATATTTCTGGAGTTTAAATCAGCTCAGGAGTTTATTTATTCCTCTCAGTTTATTTCCAGTGTCACTAGTATATAACATTAATTACGCAGTTATTCTACCTCCATAAGAGTGATAAACAAAACCAAAATATTTTTAGAATTATATGACACTTTAGTTTTCAGGACCTTTAGTTTTTATTACTGCAGAAATATGACATCATTGTTTGCCTCAGTTCCTTCACACACAGTTTGTAGAAACCCGTTACAGCAATAATATGACATTATAATGTATCAAAAGTGTTATTTACATAATTTTAATCAGTTATATTAAGCTGCTCTGAAGCTTCACATAAGAACATTGTAAAGAACTGACACTTGTATTGTCATTGTAACAATAATTATTAAAGAAATCCATTTTTATTGAAAATTGTGCTATAATTCTACTATGTGTTCATAAAGGTCCATTTTCAGGTTCATTTCTTATGGTGAAATAAATCCAAGGGGACTATACTGCTAGATCTTTCTCTGCTCCAACTGTTTTTCGTGGCTCTCTGCTGCTTCAAATGGAACTTTCTGATTATCAAAAAAGCAGCAACAGTGCTGAGACAGCAAAAAGGAGATGGCAATTACAATGTATAGACTCTAATACGAGCATATCACAAGATGGAGCCAAAGAGACTCGATAGAAGAATTGGAATGAAAAGCATAAGTCTCCAAAGAGCTATTTTCCAGGAGTGCAATAATTCATATGTCCCTTTGACAAAACAGTTACTTTCAAGCAAATAAAATAGTACTGCAAAACAGTGTTTTTAGCATTTGCAAGAAAGAATATTAAGTTTTGGACTCCATCTTGAAAATAAAACAAAATACAATTGAGTCCTATTAAATAAAGTGCTGAGAAAAAGTGTTTACTCAGAAGACAACAGGCTAGGACCCAGCAAAATGAGGGAAAGAGCTTTTAACCTAAAGTACCTTGGGGCCTCTTCATGTACTTGCTGAGTTCATTTGTAACTCCAACAAGGTATGGGGTAGTATAAACTGCCATTCTCCAGTTGTGATTAATTGACGGTACGGCTTTGTGAGCTCAACCCCTAGTGCACTTCTACAGTGAAACATGAAGTTGCCTCCAGTGTTTACATAGCCTGTTTCTGAAGTCCCTCTCCTTCACTAACACAACAATTGCATTTGACCTCATTTCTGGACTGGACCCCATTCTGACTTAAAACAACTCTTCCTGGACTTCACGTGACCTGCATCTTTTGAAAGGGACAAGGCGATTTCCAAAAGAAGGGAAATGAGAAGTAGGCATGGCATTTCCAGTGGAAGAGGTCCCATTTGCAAAGCACACATTTTAGGTGTTAGCTTGTTTTCGCTTTGTTAGCTATATGATAAGCTTAAGGTGAAGACAGACTACGTATTACTATCTGATAACACTACTAGGGACAATAAAGAAAAGAAGCAATGTGTGTTTCTGAGAAAAGGGGTATTTTTACAAGTAAATAATGATGCCCCTCAACTCCAGCACTGGCAGAGGACACCAGTCTTGGAGATGGTGATGTTAATCCAGAGGTTTTATGATAGAGTTTTTAGTTTATTGAAATTTGAGTATTTGGCTTCCTGTGTTCAGATTCATAAAGATAAAAAAATAATCTCTGTTTCATTGCTCATTAGGTTCTACAAAATGGATTTTATGGATTTAGTTTAATTTCCAGAAGAGAGAAAAAAATATGGACCACTGACATGGTTCTTGCCTTGGAAAGATCTACAGTGTTGGGGCTGCTTTTTCATGCACTGAGCAGACAATGCCCCTGACCTGGGAGGGAATCCTGGCTGCTCGGACCACACAACTCTGAATAAATATGAGCTCTTCTTACCAGAACTATAGATCCAGATTCTGGAGCAATTCCTAATTCTTCCATGTGTTTCTCACCCTCATTCCCTGCAGTGATGGATACCTGTGTGTTCCAGAACTGTTGAACAAGAGCCAAATATAAAGCAAGACTTAGCTCATGTAAGGGAAAGGTTATTAAAACCAGAGCAGTAGGCTGCAATCTGGTGCTCACAGACTCAGGTTCTAATTTTCTCTGACACTAACTGGTATCCAGTTCATTCAGTGATGGCTCATACTGAGCTGAGACTTTCTTTTCTGAAGGAAAAGCAATCAGTGAAACTATATTAAACTACAGATCCATGGAGCAGTTATTGAAGGGGCTTAGGGGGTAGCTACTTTGGCCTAATGTATCCCTGGCTCTGTTTTCACCTCTGTCACAGTTCCCTCATGATTCTTGCTTACACAAAGCCAATCTGTGGCTCTAGCCTATGCCATGAAGCAGGTGCTCCAACTGTGAAATTGGGTCAAAGCCGAAAACTAGTCCCTTTCCTGGCACAAGAGACTCACAGCTCGTCTTCTGTGAAGCTCAGGGTTAGATTTACTTCTCAGAGATGCTACGGAGCATTTGCTTCTTCAGTTTAATTATTACACAATTTCTGCTGAACCCATTCTTAACTCTGTCTAGATGCATGGAAAAAATGCGACCTCTATCTTGGTCTCATAACAAAATGACTCCTGGTAGGGTTATATAACTCAACACTATTTCAAGGCTGTCCCATGTGGGCAATAGATTGGATGCAAAGTTATTTTTATTTTCACATATCCATCTGGCACGATTCATGTTTTATCAAAGCAGTTTACATGATTTCAGGCAAGACTGTTAAAGAGCATTGGTTTCTGCAGTTGCCATGGATACCAAGCAATACATTTTTGTTTTATGATGTGATAATTTTCTACAATTCTGTGTTAATTTTTTTTTTTTTCATGACAGTAGCATCTTCCTCCAGTTCTCAACCAGTTGTCACAGCTTGTGAAAAAACCATGACAGAAGGAAGTTTGTGGCCTAAACATGAGGATTGTACTGCTTGTATGCACAAGAAAGAGCCAGGCAAAACTAGACCATTGACATATCCTTTTTCTAAGCTGAAATCAGAGAACACTAGGAGATGATATTTCCATGAGGCATTCAAGAAGAAGCTATCTTCTTGATTTTTTTTTTTTTTTCTTTATGCTCATTTCAGGAAATCTCTCTTCCTTTCACATCCAGTGTGATGCAGGACAATTGTTTGTCAAGGTGCCTCTTTCCTTTACAAATCCAAGAATTACCTTTTTTGTTGTCAATTAGTATCTCACTTACAAAAACTAAACTTTCATACATGTATCACAGAACCCTTTGTTCCACAATAACACCTGCCTATTTCCCTCAGAGGATAATTTCGTGCATTTCAGTGATGTTGTGCATATATAGTAGTTGGATGCTCTAAAACAATTTGGGATCTATCCTGAAAAACTCTGCTCTGTAAGTGAGGGCTCTTATTAAGTGTTAGGAGAAGTATGGTACTTCAAAAATTCCGTATGCTTCTCCCTTAACCAGCCACAAAAGGTTCTAGAGACCTTTTTTCTTCCTCTTTTTCCTGCCTTTTCAGGCCAGATATGTGATTTATCAGTTCTGAGATTTAGTTGTTGTACAGCAATATGTCTTAAAATATGTTCTTCCAAAATGTGCTGCAAGTAGAGTTTTGACAAATTCAGTGAAAGCTGAAGGAAAACAGGTTCCTTTTGTAGAACCTGACTTTAGTATTTGACTAAGCCCTTCTGTTCAGGGAAATGAATTCTGAACAGCTAAAAAACTGAAAGCAGGTATCTGGTTATGTAATAAACCCCTTTACTACTCCATATAGTTTGGTGTGCAGATTTAATCAAATACTAGTGAGGAATAGTCACTGAGTCTTTACTGCTGTCATAAAAACATGTGGCCATGAATGTCTATAGAGAGTTCATCTATAGAATTCAAAAATCCAAAACTACAGCTACATGTTCGGAAGTAATAACATATAAGAAGAAATAAGTTTGTCTATACTTGGTGGTACTGTAACAGAACAGGGCAGGGATATAAAAAACACCCAGTTCTTGTTGGTGTCAAGCAATGGGACAAGAGGAAAGGGGCAGAAACCAATGCACAGGAAGTTCCACCTGAATATGAGGAAGAACTTCTTCACTGTGCAGGTGATTGTGCACTGGGACAGGTTGCCCACAGAAATTGGAATGGATTCTCTCTCAATGGAGATATTCAAGAACCATCTGGATGCTATTCTAAGGAATGCACTCTGGGATGACCCTGCTTCAGCAGGGAGGTTGGACCAGATGACACCCTGTGGTCTCTTCCAACCTGACCTCTCCTGTGAACAATGATGCAAGGAAACTTTGGATTTTAAATCCACATGTGGCTCATATCCATCTTCAGTCCCTAGCTCTGTATCTAAATTGGTGTTATATTAGTCTTGATAAAACTGGGCCTGGGATCACTAATTAAATCAAAACTGTGGCAGGTAGCATGCATCAAGAAATTTATTCATTAACATTACTCCAGGTAGCTACACAAATGAAAATCCAAATCAGTATGTCCAAAATAATCTATAAGGAGTGCTACCAAACCCTGAATGTCTTAGACTGCCATTGCTAAAGATGAAGAAAAAAATCCCTTCATTTCTAAGAGAGTGGCAGACTTCTATGATTAGTTTCTGCTACTAGCTTTAGGCATAAACAATTGAAAGGATGGTTGCAGCCTGTGTTCCTTGTGATCCACCTGGCCTGGCTCACCTGAGCTTCTCTGCCTTCTCTTTTCTGAGGTTCGCCTATTCAGGTTCACCTGTTACTTGCCTCTGGGATAGAAATTCTCCACAGTCATGCATGAGAGACCATAGCTCTCTTTTAAATAGGAGAGGGCAGCTGGGACTCACAGTGCCTGCATCACTGGATAAAAAGAACACCTGGGTTGGGCATGGCTGGCTTTGGAGGCCTTAGGGAGGTCGGATTAGAGGAAGAATTAGAAATGGCATAGAAACTAAAAATAATGCAATAATGACAAAAATTGGTAAGGAAAGAGAGTGAGAGTAGGCAAGAAGAAACTGGGGTAGTTAGGAGGGGAAGAATGTTTTAAAATTCTCCATATTTGGCAGGGTATGGGGCTCAGTTCCTGGCTCAAGAAGGTGTGATATAAGGATGAGTGAGAGGACATTGACAGAGATTCAAGACTAGAGTTGAACTATTTCCCTTGTGAAACATTTTTCTTTTACACTCAATTTGTTAAATTGATTAGAATACAATTACTAGTCCACTTAGATAGCAGGATGTTTCTTATGCTCGTCTCTCTCTGCTAGCTCCCAAATGAAGCATGGGCTGGCTGTTTGACAACATAAAATTAACAATAATTTTCTGCCTTTTACAATAAATATTTGAAGCTGTTAACTGTGGCAGAATATGTTAAAAACAGCTCAAAACAAGCTCAGTTCAACATGAAAGCCTGTCTAAATGAGAGAAACAATTCATCTGTGCAGCTCCTCCTTTATGTGAGTGATCCTTTATTTTGTTTTAAGAATACATAGTATAAATCAGTGAAAAATTGCTTTCTAAAGACCTTTAGTTCAGCTGAAAGCATTTTTCTCCTTAGAGAAAGCTTGTGTTTCAACAAAGCTATTTATGTGGTTCAGTGGGAGGTACTTTCATACACTGTCTCTATTTACAGTCTTGACTAGTACAACACACTTGTTTAGAACATGACTTTGCCTTACCTTTTCTGCTCTGAGACAAACAAACCAGTGCAGTGAATGACAGGCAACAATGACGAGACAGCCTTGTGTTTGCTGCAGGCTGCTGCTGAAAAGGCAAAAGAAAAAAAGTCTGGAATGACAAATTACTGGTATTTTTACAGTTTCTTTTAACCACAAGTTGATTCTTTCTACTTAGTAAAATTAGCTCCAGAGGAACTACCAGGAACCAGTAAATAATTAGCAGCAGACATAACTGTCAATTACTGATTCAGAGAGATGCTGGTGCCCTTAATACCTCCTCATGACAATGGCTGGTGTATTTTCCCAGTTGCTTTTCTAGAATGATTAATGCCACTGATTTTTCAGTGCAACTGAAGATCCTTTGTTCTATCTTTCCTTTTACAATATGTCTTTTGCTTTGATGAAATTTTAGCTGCACTCTATAACCTTAATTTGATACCCACCAGCTATTCCAGTAGCCCAGGAAATATAGGTGTACAGTAATCTGTGTATTAAGTGGCAGAATAAATAATTTTCTTGCAATTTTCTTGAGAAGTTTTAATTAATCTCTTTATTTTTAAAGGTGTCTGTTCCGGCAGCTAAAAGCCACTGATCACTGAAACAGTGACAGCATTTTCACACTTTGGTACTAGTGCACTTTAAGCCTGACCTGCAGAGATAATTTATTATGAGCTCACAAAAGTCCCGAGGCACTAGAGCATTTTGTTATATTAGGGTCTGAATTTCTAGGAATCCCTATGGATGACAAATATATTTATACACTTATACATAATTAGATATTATCTATATATTTTTAAAAATCATTGATGATGATAAAAGACATGCTTCTCCCAGATTATTGGCCAAGAGAGGGTTGTGTCAAACATGAGGATTTCCTAATATATGACTGAGAATGTCTTTCCTATTTCTCTTCCACCCAATTAGCACTATTTTGAAACATCAGTTGTGTTCCTCATTATCATACAGATTTTGCATTTTTATTTGGGAAAATGTATTACCTGCTCCAGTTGAGGGTGCTTCTATTAGCATACTATATACTATTGTGGAATTGATATGACAATGATCAGCCTCATGAAGACAATACCAAACTCATCTGTACCTTCCAGTACCAAAATATCCCTTCCAGATTAATTGTGTCCAGATTAATTGTGTCCTGCAAATGACTACACAACAGCAGAAACCAGATCATTCCTCAGACCTGAAACATTTTTATTGCCTTTCTGTATGTTGCTGGTATAATGTGATATTTGTAACAATGCATTATAGAATCATAGAATCATAGAATATTCTGAGTTGGAAGGGACCCACAAAGAACATCCAAGTCCACCTTCTGTCCCTGAACAGGATACCCCAATAATCACACCATGTGCCTGAGAGCGTTGTCCAAACCCTTGAACTCTGGCAGGTTTGAAGCTGTGACCACTTCCCTGGGGAGCCTGTGACAAACCTTTCTTCAGCAGCTGCCTGTTTCTGAACAAAACCTTTCCCTGGTTTACTCAGAGTTCATTTCCACTCTGCAGTTCTATTTATACAACCATCTTCTGCTGATGTGTAAACTGGTTCTCACTGACTTTCTTATCATATGCCTACCTGTTCAGCATGCTTAAAGGATGGCTCAGTTTTTCTGGACACACTGATATTTATTCTAAACTAAGTTATAGAGTTCTGTCTGCATGTTAGAGTGTCTTAATTTTGTTTTATATAAACTAGCAGTTGGAAATAAACTCTATAAAAAACATCAGCAGTTGCAATTAGCCATTACTATCAAAGAAAATTATTCTGCTCAGTCCATCTGGATATGTATCTGTACACATCAATACTCCAACCAGGAATACTTACTTTTTTTGAAGTATATATAATACTTACTTTGGTTTTGCATATTATAGATCTGTGTTGTTTTGTATGATGATGTGCTGTGGGCTTGGTTTAGCAGAACTAAGTTTTATGCTGTTTTATCTTTCCAAACTCTGCTCATAAATTCAGTGCTTTGAAAAGATAGATTTGAAATTACATATCAGTAAATCACTTAACGGTTTTAGAAAACTACATTAATTGTGTTCCAAATGCCATATGGATTTAATAAGACTGAAGGTATTTTTTTGTTCTAACTAAAAATGAAAAATAGTAAACCTCTATTGTTTATACATTGGGAATATTGACTGTTGGAACTACAGCTAGACAGCCTTATTCAGAGGAATGTCAACTTTGTACAGCTTTGTGTACACAACAGCTTTGTGGTTCTCCTTTTACAAGAATCACACCCACATTCCTCATGAATGCATTATTTATGATCTCACACTGTCTAATGCATTTCCCCTAATAATTATGCAACCTGCAAACACTCATACCATGAAAAAATTTTCACTAATATTGTTAAGTATCGGAGTATCTTCCTCCTTGCAAGACAAACGATTTGTTTCACCAGGAGCTGTTCAGAATTTGTATCAAGAGACATGACATGCTGATTTCAGTCATCTCATGGACTCAGTGTTTTACATTGCATTCCACTGTGTCTTTGGCAACTGGTTAATATACCTTATTTACTTGCTATTACAAGATCGTGTCTTTATGTAAATATTGTCCAAAGCATGAGATTTTATACAGTATATATCTATGTAGTTGACAATATAATTTTAATAGTTTTGTTACTTCCTCCTACTTAATATCTTACAGAAGTGAATTGCATGCTCAAACATTTTTTCCACTGTAAACTTCTATCTAACCTAGACTGAGCATGTTTCCAAATATTTCAGGTATTGCATTACCCCTCCTCTTTTAAGGAAAGGGCTGACCTAGTTACCTGGGTAAAATACACCCAAAGACTGCATGCTTGGTACTACTTTTAATAAAATTTTGGGTCACCAAATAGAGGGTGGACTCTGACAATCAACCAAACCTGGTTTTAGAATGATTATCCCCCCTTTTCTGGGGGTAATTTGGAAGGAAGCTTTGTGTGTCCATAGGGTGGATCAACCAAATTTTCCAAACTGTTGTTTTGAAAACCTCTCTTTTTAATTTTATGTCATATATTTAGCTTTTTTTATTTATTATTTTTTCTTTATATGACACCAGATAAAGAATTCCAGCCTTGCCATTTCCAGCTTTCCAGCCTTAATTACACTCACTCCATGATGATTACTTTCTCTTGTAGCATCTATTTTCCACAGGGATTTCACACTACATTTTTCTCTGCTACCATCCCTTTCTCATATTTTAGATCAGGATGTCAGGGCTGAAACTGAGCAGAGCTGCCCAAGTTTAACAATTCAAAGGAAAAAAAGGACACATTTTTCTCTTCTGAAGTGAAAGATTGATGATAAAAGTTGTACAAAAATACCAAGAGGTAAATTTAATTTGATTTAGATATGGGTGAGAATCAACTTTCTTCTCATGATTAACAGGTGAATCAACGAATAAATGAATGAATGAATGAATGAATGCAAAAATTCATAACTGAGGGTCTATAGATCTTTGTCCATTGAAAATAGCCAAGGAAGACATTTTTAGTGTTTTGTTGGTTTTTGTTTTGTCTTTTTCTTCAACAGGGATATGTACTATGGCATGAGCTTCAATAAATGCTTTGATCTGTCCCTTTTGCTTGTAAAAGTATAAATACAAAGTTTTGCATCAACAAAACTTTTTGTCCTCCGGCTCTTTCTGACTGTTTTGCACAGTAAAGTCACATGTATGGGTACAGTTTAAATATATTCCTTATCTAGACCACTGTCAGCAAAGACTGAGAAGGAAAGAACAGTAATCAGCCTCTAAATAATAAAACAGATCTATCCCTTAATGTAACTTCTCCAGATAAGTGAATTCTGTCACCATGGCCCATGTATACTTCTTGCAGATTGTGGCATTTTGCATGAAGCTGCTGCTGTGAAAGCTTCCATATTCATTAGGAAACCACCTTCCTATGTCTAGTCATATTTACACAAATATCTCTCTCTTTTTTTTTTTTTTTTTGTTTCATTTGTTTTTGAAACTTCATAGTAACTCTTTAAGATATTCCATTAGCTATTGTAAATCAACAAAGATAAGACTATTTGTGTCACCTGATGAAGCCCTGATTACCTTTTTTTTTTTTTTTTTTTTTTTTTTTTTTTTTTT
>VWZN01011603.1:11798-29001 GCA_013396955.1 Regulus satrapa | reverse complement strand
AACTGGAAGAGGGAAAAGACATGAGGAGAAGGAAAAGAGAACAGGGACCTGGAACCTAAAAAAGATTCCCAGATCTATCTGGGCCTAATCCCCATCCGCCTACTTCTGATTTGTATGGCTCTCTGGAGGGAACCCGTGCTACCCACAGGACTGTACAACATGAGCTTTTAGTGGTATTTTAGAGTAAATTAGACACTGACCACTGAAATACAGATGTCTAGGTAACCTGAAGTCAGCTGATGATGGTGTAAATATAATTTAGATACCTACCAAACATTTGGATGTTACTTGCAAGTTACTAAAGGTATGTAGGTACAAAAAAAAATAGCAGCCACTTCATGCAACACAGTGTGCTTATTGAATATAATTTAAATACAGATTTAATTCCATGCATTTATGCATATTTTTGTAAATACATTTCTTTATCCATGCCTTAGAGTTAGTAAATGTTCCTGAAGATGTGACTTATGTGACTTGTGATTTTCCATTATTCAAGAGATAAGGTACTAAGGAGGAAGTCCTGACCTCGCTGAAGTCGACGATAAAGGCTGTTCTCTCCACTGGGGTCAAAATTTCACCTGGGTGTTTATTTTGATTTCTGTAGGTCGCCTTTGGCAACAGTGAATTGACGCAGTATATTTTGAGGCTATCAAAACAGCAACGTGGAGAAAGTGCTACTTAACGTCTGGACAATAACCTTCCCAACTAAAACCCTACATGTAATAGTTTCTTACAGAAGATTTAGCTGTAGATATTTCCTGTCAAGTAGTGTTCTTAACATGAAAATTTAAAAAAAAAAGAAAACAGAAAAATTACAAAGGAACTGAAGCCTGCAGCTTTAGAAAAGAACATTCTCTGATTTTTAGAGCATGCTCATTTTCACAAGCTATAAAATTTTCTCTTTTTCCCTTTAAAAAAAAAAAAAGAAAAAGAAAAAAAAGAAGAAAAATGAAAAAGAAAAAAAAAAAAAAGACTGTTGTAAGACCAAGGGTAATCCCCAGTGGGCTTGACATTTTTCCAGAAGAAATTAAGAGCAGAATTCATCAAACATTAATGTTAAGAAGTCAAAAATTCTGGAATGTTTGTCCAAAGTCCCAAGACCCTGAGCAAACACTGTCATCCTGCTGGGCTCCAGCCGACAATCAGAGCCAAAATAAACAGAGGCAGAAACTCCATCTGACTGATCCTGTGGAAACAGCTGTAACCACTTAGGTGGAAAACCACCTCAAATTCTTCTCCCAGAAAACACTGATGACATGGGAGATGGCAAGCAGGAAAACCCTGTCAGGGTCTCTCTTCAACTGTGGTCAGGAAAATATTTTCTTTCTCCACAACTGTAAATAGAAGGGTTCAATCCTGGTCATAATAAAATGCAACCACATAAAAGTTAAATGCCTTCTTTTTCTTGTCCTTTTCTCTTGTGTATTTCTTAGTGTTTGAACTTAAGATCCCTTCTGCAAATATCCTATCTGCAAAAGAACCCCAAAACCTCTTCTTCCATACTGAACCTCGTGCTTCTATCCAAAAGTGAAATGTGATGTCTCTAGTGTTTGTTTTCAGATTGTGATTTGCAAAGTTGTCTGAAACACACTCACTCGATTTCTTGAAATGAAGCCAGCATTCAGACTAAACACCTTCTGTTCAGCCTTTTTCTTATTATTCTCTTTACAGGGCTTTTGTGAGTGCTATTTGGCAGAAAAAATAGGAAGCATGTTGGAAGAAATATCAAACATAAACAAATCTTAAGGAGAAAGAGCTCTGCTTTGGGTTGTCCAAACTGCACATGTATTCCCTAAGGAATCTGACAGGTAGAGGAAACAGAAAGAGAGGATGAAATGGAGGGGTAGCTAACAAGAAAAGAAAACTGGATACATGGCTCCATGTTCTATGTGAAATATTGTTTAAGCACGCTGGATCTTTAAGGTGGAACAGAGAGCATTGCAGGAACTCAGTCTTCTTTCAAATTTTATTCACTGCCAAAGGCAATAATTCTGGATTCTTTATTTTTATAGGAAGACAGTGCTCATTTTCCTTAGATTTTCACTCTGGTCCATGAATTCTCTTTGGTTTTAGCCCATCAGCAGGCTTAGCACAAACCCATAGATGGTAACACTTTTAGATGTTGTTAACATGGAAAAATCATTACCTTTTCTTGTCCTCTGTGTCTTCTCCCATTTGTCAAGAATGTGCCTTACCTGCTTAACGGCAATTCATTTCAGCTGATTTTCCTGGATGTCAGTTAAGAGCATTTTATTTTCTTTCTTTATGATTAAGTCAATGTACATCAGGTGGCATTGGTTTTCTTGGCAAGCCTTAGTTTCAAGGAAGAGTTTTATGTTAAAAATAAATGTCCTCTTATAGGATTCTGCAAAATTAAATAAGAGTTATAACAGACCTAAAACTTGTAACATTTCCTTATTTTTGACTAATCAGACTACACAGCTTTTCCCATCATTATGGCATAGTATACTGTGAGCTAGTTTCTTTTCCCCCAAGTGTTCTCCCTGCCTCCTCATCATTCTTTGTGTTCACAGATTCTGCTCCTTGTTACAGTGAATCCCTATACAAAATAGCTAGGGACTGTTTTCATAACAACTTAAAGTAGTTTTTTGTACATCTTTTTAAAAAGGCACAATTACATGCAATACAGATACCCTTCAGGGTATTTCCCAAGCAGTAGTGATCCTACAGGGATATAGCTGCTTGAGATATACATAAAGGAATATATTGCTTGAAATCCTCTTTAAGTGTGTGGTAGGAACAACTTATGTTTTACTCCTTGTAGAAGGCATAAACTAGAGAAGTAATCCATAGAAAGAAAGGCTGACATAGGCATTTCGCTACTTTAGAAGCAACACACTGCAAGACTTTTACATGGGTACACCATTACTAAGTGGATTGAGCTGTCTGTGTTTCCAAATGTCACAGTTAGCACATGCAGGAGGTATGAGCTGAGGAAATGAGCAGTGGTCAGCAGAAAAGCAACTCTTTATTTCCTAAGTCTGAAATTACTCCAGTTGGGAAGGAGTGAGAATAAGAGGAAAAGCAGCGTAGCAATGGAGACAGAAGGGTGGTGGTTTGGAAGAGAAGTCCACAGCAACCCTATGACTGACTGACTAATGCTACCTTGACTGCTGGTGCCAAGATGATGTAAGCTGAAACTACAGAAAGAAGATTCCATTATTATTGTTATTATTATATGTATCCTTTTTCCACAGCTGCAGCTGGACGAGAGCCCGGGAGCCCAGAGAGGCTCCCAATCCCAGAATAACAACATAACAAGAACATCTGCTGTAGCTATGAAGGTCAGAAAAGTAAGGTCTGTGGTGGGATGTACCACAGATGACACCTCTCTTTGGGCAGACAGGTCCCTGGATTCAGATATGATAAAGGCACGTGATCTCTCTGTGAGCCTCAGAGGAGGGGAGCAGATGTGATCTCTGAGTTTTGTAACAACTGGGTTGTGTTCAGGCCTCCTCTGCAGGGAAGGGAAGAGCATAATGGGGAATGGCTGTCTGCCTCTAGCCTACTCTTTACAAATTTTAAATACTCCCAACAGTTACAGTTGCAGATCGCAGCAGCCAGTGGATGAACATAGGATTGATAAAGAAATATTTAGGAATCTCTTTATAAATCAGACTTGGGCAAAATTGAGCAGCCAAGCCAGCTGCAGAAAATTCAGCAAGCAAGTAAGCAGAAAAAATAATGGAAATCTGCTTTAGTGCTGGGTTTTGTCTCTTCAAGCAAGACTGCATTCAGGAATGTTGGAGGAGAAATCTAGCTGAAAGGCAATTCTCTCTGATCACATTGTCATTTGTTTGCAACTCACCGTGTGATGCCTCAGTTCTTCTTGCAGTCTGCAACCAGTTCTCTAAGGATCATGGTCCAGTCTAAGTCAATCTGTTCCCTAATAGTTTCTTTGGCATTCATCACAGCCCATGAACATGAAAAGCATCTGTCTAGAGATTAGCATGACTGGAGGAGCAGCTGTGCAGTCTATATGCTTAATGACCTCCTATGAGGGTTTGGGGTTCAAAATGGTAAAGTTTTTGGAGTGTGGGCTTTAGAAAAGCCTTAAAAAGTGCTACTAGCATTGGATAAATGGTGTGGATATCTGTTATCATTTTCAGCAAAATACTGATTCAATCCTTCTGTCTTTTGAAATAGATTAAACTGGTTAAATATAAGACCAGATTCCATTACACTGAATCTCACAAACCCTTTCTTGTTACACATTGTGTTCACACAGGAACATGAAAATTTCCAGCAGAAAACTTATGTTAATTCCTATTGCCCACACTCAGAAAAGGCTTTCATCAAAGTCCCTTTCTTCCTTTGCACTTGTCTAATATTCTGAAACACACTTGTATTACCATTGCTGATCAGACTGTCAAAGTCTACTCGGTCCTAGCAGCACATACTGGCTAATCTGGCTGCTTCAGGTGACAAGGTGATTGCTTATGCCATAAGAAGCTTTATCCTCTCATGTTATATATCTGCAGTAATGGCTAAAAATGTTACCCTTAATTAATCCTGAGCCAGATGGTTGGTCTACGTGATATGACTGGAGCTTGAGCCAGCTTGTAGTAGACCATTGCCCACATCATGGAAAACAAACAAATGCATCTATAAACACATGGTGATATCATCTTTGTTGGAAACCACAGCAGAGATGCCAAAGGCAAAATAGCTGTGAGTGCTGAAATATGCTCTCATCACTGCATAGAAGGATGTAGACAGACAGTGGAGTTAACATAAGGATGGTTATGTTTTTCTCTTAAGAGGAGATGGATGAAGAAATATAATCCTGTCAGCTCAATACTGTTTGTCAGCATAAAATTTCCTATTAGAAGAAAACAACAAATTAATTTTTATAAATACAAGAACCTTTTGGTTTTGCCAGGCCATCTGCTCTAGTCCCCTACTGCAAGGGCTGAGCTGGTAACACACAGCCCTGAGGGTGAGATCCTAATCATTAAAAACACAAGATGTGCCAGGAGCCTCTTCAAAACCCTGACTCTTGGTATTCTGTGTACTAACCTCCCCAAGCCATCCACAGATTTATTGACTGGCTTCTGTGAGGTACTCACCTAGTATGAGTGGGCGTGATGCCATGGTAGCAGGTGGACTAGGGCATAAATTTACCAGTGGACATGTGGGGTTGTGAAAACTGAGGGAAACTGTCTTTCCATGCAGGACCGTTGATTTATTCTTTGTGAAAAATCCCCATGTAGGGTAAAGCACAAGATACATCAACCACACTCCTTCCTGAAGTTGGAATGATTCCCATGATTTTCATAAAAATCAAAAATGCAAAGATTTTTAAAAATTATTTTTGTCTGAATGAATGTGGTTTTTTACTCTTTAATGCACATAAATGGGTTTTGGTTTATTTGGGTTTTGTTTTGTTTTAACCCAAGGAAATAATTATTTTTTGCTTCATTATTATTAATTTTCCTCCTAGAGTTAAAATAAAGCTTTAAGCTAAAAGGAGAAATGTCAGGTAGAAGCAATTTGTTCAAATCATACTATCCCAAAAATGATATTGTAAGTAAAACTCAATTTTTCATAGAGTCTGTTTGGGACAGAAGGTGGTGTTAGGTAGCAAAAGGCCAAGACCTGTCGTAAGAGGGGAAATGGAGGGGGAATTCTAGTGTCCTTAAATAAATTTCTTAAATTCAAAGGAAGAAATAAGATATCAAAGGAAAAGCTAGTACACTAGCTCCAGCTATTACATAAGCTTCTGAAGGCCAAATTTACCAGTTGAGAATGGTAGCCACCTATACACATTTTGAAATATACACAGCACATAACAGACCAGGCCTAGCTTTGTTTTGAAGAAGAAAATAGTATTATCACCTGCTGTTCTCTAGTGACTTTCCTTTTATGTTGTTTACTCCAGGGTAGGAACCTGCCTTTGAGCTATACCTCAATCTGTGTGTATCTGCATATATATTGAGGAGGTAGGATGATGTGTCCTGCACATGCAGTACAGTTTATGAACCTTTGGATGCTAGAAATAAATAGGAATGGCTATGCTTCAACCTCCCTGGTGAAGTTAGACCCATGAATCTTTATGGACGCAAACCATGGAGTAGCCCAGCTCCAAGACACATGGAGCATGTGGGGTCCCACCTATGTTCTCTACTGAAATCTACTAAGTCCCATATTATCCTACAGAAGACAGAAAGAAGTCAGAAGCAGCTTTCCCCTTTGCTAGCCAAGTCCTCTAACTTTTAAAACAGATTTGGTTTAATTATTTTCTCATTTTCCTTCCACATGCAGTTTCTGCTGTTGCTTGTTTCAGGATAACTGGGGAGAGTGAGTGGCCTGGAAGGATTGCCCTAGGGCACAGTGATTTGGCTTTGCTGGTCCATTGCCTTGCACTTCTGTGAGTAAATAGGACTTCAGTGTGATTCCATAATTCCTGGTCCAGTGCTCCCACTAATGCTTTTGTGAAAGGTTTCCCTCTCTACTAAGGAGAAACTAGTTTCTGTGTGCTCCTTGGCATAAATAAGCAGCTCAAGCTAATGGCTCTGGTGGGTTTCTGATGAGCAGAGGCAGTGTTTAAAGCACCTACTGGGTTAGGACATCTACAAAGGAACAAAACTCCATGAGTATAAGATGGTAACGAGACTGAACCCTTGTTCTCTGCTCAAAATCTCGGCAGAGGAACTTTTTTTTTTTTTTGTTTTGTTTTGTTTTGTTTTGTTTTTGTTTTTTTGTCTGCGAGGCTGGGTAAATAACTATTGTCTTTTCTCTCCACAGAGGAGCTGCCTGTACCTCATCTGCCTGTACTTTGAGATGACTTGACCTTGAACAAAGGTGTTTGAGGCTCACATGGGGTACAAAATTATGATGTGGCTGCATGTTTGCTTGTAGGTTGTTTGAACGTGTGGTATTTCAGCAAGGAACTGATGCTGAACTGGCAGCCTACTCCAAAAGGTGTCCCACCCTTTACAGGATACCATCACTTGCCAAGCCAGACACACTTGTGGCACCACTCTGGGTTTCTTAAATGAACACATAAGGCAGCAGTGGCTCAGTCATATCACAGAAATTCCTGATGCATGGCCTAATAATGGCCAGTGCAGTACCATGAGACTCTGGGCAGAAGAATAGTATTGAGACATTGCTAGTTTTTCAGGTGATTAGATTCTTGTGGTAGCAGAAAATTTTCACTGGATTTTGACACAACTAGGTTTTGCAGAAGATCAAGGTGAGCAGAACACTGTTTTTGCAGACTTTGGCTTTTCCTTTCAAACAAATTTTAAAGGGTGCTGGGAAAATGATGTTCCTAAAGAGAACTACTTCTAGCTAGTCATCATCCATTTTCTCTGGTTATTAGGTACCTGGAAAAGAATAACAAAGTTCCACAAGCTTTGACACCACAATACAAGAAAACTGCCATGCAATGTTTGAATACAAAGGTGATATGATAGTATTTTCCAATGGCAGAAAGACAATGTCTGTTAAAACTGCTTCTTGAAGCAGTTAAGGGATATTTTTCAGGGGAGAACACTTCCATATACCTAAATAAAATAAAATAAAACCCCTTAAAAATAACAATTGTCTGCAACATCATTAACATGTGCTGAAGCAGCAGAGGAAGCATATGAGATCTTGCAGCAACAAACCACTGAGTTATAGTTTTTTTGTTTTTTTTTTTCTTTTATCCTTTTCTTTCCATAAAACATTGGTAGCATTTTAACAGATCTTTTGAATTGTTACCATCTTTTGTCTAAAACCACCTGCATCATAGGAGCATTAATTCCTCACACTTACAGGAATGTTTTATTTTTATACTAATTACAACAGATGTGCACATATTTGTATCCTAGAATCTATGTAGCTATGGCAGAGTTGAAACCAGCTGCAAAATAGAATTTTAAAGAATACTGATGTGGGCAAAACCCCATTTATTGCAAGTTGTGTATATTCATTGGCACAGAATGTGTAAATTCTATTGAACTTCTATTTTCTCACATTGTATCCAGAGAAATTTTATTCCAGTCATGTGTATTAAACAAAGGTCCAAAAAAAATTTTTGTTCTAGGACTATAAACCCTCTAAAAATATTGGTTTTTAATGGAAAACATGACAGCCCTCATCTATAGCACTGAAAATGTGGTGCTGTAATGTCCTTATCATCTTTTCAAAAGGTATGTCACATAAATATGTCAGAATACTTGTCATGTTGTGAACACTTGCAGGTAGCAATTGCAGCAAATTTGCATAAACATATTAGAGGCAAAAAAGTATATGCCTAGAGATCAAAATAGCACAGGAAGGAAAGCACCAATGGTAAGAATAAAATTTCACATGCGTTTGGGTTGTCTCTTTCATTTTCAGAAACTCTCTCTGAGTGAGCCTTGCCTAATTCTGCAAATTCTTGGTTGCTCTCTATGATTATTTTAATAAGAAAAAGGTAAAATAACTTTTTTTCCCCTCCCTCTATTTGCAAATATATGCATAGAACCCAATTGTGGATATTTTTCTTGTGTAAACTGCAAGGTTTTGTAAAGAATATTGAAATCATTCTATAAAGGTCTTCCACAAATGCCTCTATAGAATCATGCATGGTAAAGACCCGTGTAAATACTGCAGGGACCTTCAGGTAATCATCTTAAGTACTGTCTTCAGTTCTGGGGCACTCAGGATAAGAAGGATATGGACTTTCAGAGGAAGAACTTGGGGATGAGGACTTTGACTTGGCAAGGCTCGAAACCCTGACAATTTGCAAAGAGAGGCTCCAGAGGCATTTTTATAAATGACCTGAACAGCACCGCTCCAGGCAGTTGGTACAGCAGAGCTTTGTGCCATGGAGCACAGTTTTCCCAAAGAAAAGTCATGCTGTAGTCATGTGATCATTTGGGAATGCATGTGCCCCTATCACACATAGTCACAGTCCATTGTGCGTCTCCATTAAAAGTCTACTCCAGTCACTGAGCTCTCTGATAAATGTCTTAAAACTAAGGGCAGATGCCAGTCCTATTTGAGGAAATACAGAAATAAAAGGACACAAAAGACATTAGAGTTAGGGTAGGGTTGCAGAGGAATGGAAGAATATGAAGGAAAATTGTAGCCAAAATCCAAAATAATATTGCATAATCAGAACTGGTGTAGAACCTTATGTCTTCCCTGGCAGTAATTAGAACCTTTTGGAAAAGGAAAAATCTATTCACATGGTTTTTTTCCCTACTGTCCAAGTTAGCATGTAGCAGTTGGAAACTATTTTAAAAGCTATTTCTTATTACTTCTCAGGATACATACAGGAAGAAATATATGGAGAAAAGAGTTTGTGTTGTAAAATCCAATGAGTAGATTAAGAGATTTTCAATTTGGAGAGAGACCACTTGGGCTTTAAAAAACCTTGTTACCATCTTCCAGGTTCACTGCCCCTGCTGTTGATACTGAGGGAAAAGAGATTTCAAAGATTGCCAAGTGACATAATTTGTGATACTAATTCACTGATATTTAAACATATTTTAGGAGATCCAATTATGTGGAATAAAAGGATGCTGTTACACAAAGCTGCCTACTTTAAAGAGAGCAGAGTGTTCTCCCAGTTAGCCTCACGTTTATTGTTGTTCTGGCTCATTATAGGTAGGCTTTTCCTTTCCTTTCTCTTGTTCTTTCCCCTTTAACCTCCAGTTTGGATGTAGAATGTCACATACAGTGCCTATACGTGTGCTTATATCATATATGCTTTCTTAGCATACTCACAATCTGTAGGAAAGAGCTTCCACAAAAGTAAAATACTCTGGGACTATTGCTGTGACACATGAAATGGCAATCTCTGTAGGAACACAGGAAGGCAATGAAAATTTAGAAAAAATTTCAGATTTTAATTCATGTTAAAGTCAGAGATTTCCAGACCTTACTGCTTTACTGCAGATCAGATTATACCACTAGCCTGCTCCTTTTTATTAATTTAATCTGTCTTTGGCTGTGCTGAATGGAAAAGCCTCCCAGTAGCCAGTGGTTAGGAGTTAACGTGATGGCTGAGGAGAGCTCACATACTTCAGCAGTTTTATTTGAATATTCCATTTTAAAAAGGGAAAAGTTTTACAAGGCAATATAAACTCACATCTCTCTTACTTAAGATCCACATTTACCTTTATCTACACAAGTACAGCCTACCTCACCTGAACTTTTTTCACACAAATTAAGACAGTCTTATTAGGAAAAAAAAAAAAAACAACAAAACAACAACAACAACAACAACAACAACAAAACCCACAAAAAACAAACAACAACAAAAAAAAAAGTCAGAAGGAAATTAATGCTTGATCCCATTTAGTTCATTTTGTCCTGTATCCTTCCTAACTCTGCATGTTCTAGGTGTGATACTAGGGAAGTCACAAGACCAAGAGGGAAAATATGAAATTATTTCCTTGGTTCTTTTATGCCTTAATTTAGATAAACCTGTTTTATGCATAAACACACATACAAGAAATCCATCTGGTGGTGTTTTGAGATTGATATTTCTTTTCTAAATAATTTTCCTTTGGAATTTGATCTCAAACAGGTTTGAAATGGGGACTGCTCTAATAGAGCATAAATGATGGAGAGAGGATTATACTACAAACTGTTGCATGCCACCCAAGATATTTAAACAAAGGTATATATTTTTTGAACAGGGATGTTTTTACCTTTAAAGTATCATACTTCTCTGCCCAGTTATGATGGTCAGTTCACTATTTTTAACAGAAAAACACTGCTTTAAATACCTCAGGTTCAAAGAATAATTCTAAAGAACTAAAGAAACAGATTAAAATAAAGTTTTAGTGGTAGAGGAAAATTTTCATATTTTGATAACCTGTCTTCACCTTAGCCCATGATTTTTAACTATTCTGATTCTCTTGCCCAGAGTGGGTGAGTGAGTGAGTGAGTGAGTGAGTGAGTGAGTGAGTGAGTGAGTGAGTGAGCGAGCATCTGTGTGGAGCTTAGTTCTCAGCTGGGATTAAACCATGGCGTGTAATAGTACATCTGGGCTTGTTTGGTTGTCTCAACATACCAAATACTGCAAAAGGTATACGTAAAAACAACACTATATAAAGAGCTTGCAGTCCAAAAGACAGAAATCAGGTATTTACTCTGATTTTAATGCCTTTTCTTCTGACCAGAACCTCACAGCTAGGTGTAAATTTTGCATATTGGCTTCCAGACTGGATAGGACTTCTCCCAATATGGAACATAAGTACAGCATTCAGAATGACACAAAAGCAGACCTGGTAGCCAGCTTTGGCATTATCCTTTTTCCACTGCTAGTGGGCATAATTTATCTTTTGTGCTATCTGAAATATCTATATAATTTATGTGTCTCATCACCTTAGTACCTTAGTACACTTTGTAATGTTGGGTAGGCTGTAGGAAGCCCTTTACCATGCATTTTTGCAGTGTGTAACAGCTGAGATTCCTTTTTATTTAGTAGTTTTTTCTTCAGTGAAAGAGGGTCTGCTCACATTCTCCCTGTAAGAATGCTTGTGCAGACATGGGGCAGCTTGCTGTAGTCCTTGTTTCTTCCAGAATTTCTGGGACTTATATTAGAGAGACAAATTGGCCACCAAGGGAAGGCCCAGGCATGCTGACCACACCCGTGGAAGAGAAATGGCGCCCACAGTAAAGGAGAACACAGGTAAGGCATGGAATAATGACAAACATCACGCTTATCTATTGGAAACAGGATCCAAGAAACTGCAGGGAGAGCAGCAGCTCAGTCCCTGGGAAGACCATGAAGCAAATTCTCCCTGAAGCCATTTCCAGGCACACAAAGGACTGACTCAGGTGGTGACTGGGAACAGGCAGCTTGGATTTATTCAGGGCAGGTAATGCCTAATCCAGCTGGTGACACAAGTGGCTGTATAGATAAGAGGAAAGCATTTTTCCTTTTCACATAAAGGAAAAATGATCACTGTGAGGGTGTGTGAACTAGAACATGTTTGCCACAATTGGTGGACTCTCTCCTCTCTGCAGACAAAAGTGAAATGGACTACACCATGGGAAACTTGCTCTTACTGTGGCTGCCTTAAGTAAGGTGTTGATCTAGAGTATCCAGAGGGTTGCATCTTGTCAATAAGTGATCCTGTGGCAAAGTCCATGATCCCACAGAGCATTAGGAACACATTTGGGACTCCATGTTTTAAATGCCAAAGGGTACCAGGATACAACATGCCAGGATGCATAGAAAACTGTTCTGCTTACCTCCTGTTGATGGCTTTGATGGCTTAAATGTACACAGTGTTTTCCAATGATCCATTGATATTGAGTGAAAAAATATTCTTTTCAAATATGATTTTTTTCTATATCTGATTTTCCTGACAAGATGGCTTGATAATTTTTTTTTTTTAAATAAATGTATAACCCAGTTACATTTCTCTTGACTGACAATAGTCTTGGAATGTAGTCACTGACTGGCTGATATGTGTCCTGAATATATGGTCAGAAAATTAAAACAGAATAAGATGTGTTGATCTTGGATCTAAGCCTGGTTTTGTATATTTTTATTTAATCAAATCTAACTAAATGTTGGACAAATGAGGACACAATCTTCCCACCCTTTTTTGGTCAGAATAAACTATGACATCCTACTCTATGATTTATTTTTTATACTTCAAACTGTATAGACAATGAGCATTTTTAATTACTTGTTTTATCTTACAGAAAAATTTCCGTATCTCTTTCATAACAGCTAATCAAGCATATACAATTGCTTCAAGAACAACAATATAAAAATATAAATATAAACCACAAGAACCTGCTACCACTTTAAAACTCTTTGTATGAGAAAGAAGAATTTTGAGAAAAGACAACCAAATGCAATTATTTTATTTTTATATTATATATAGTATATAAAATATTTAAGCATAATATAAAATATTAAAATATATATATAATATAGGGTTTTTTTGGTTTTTTGGTTTTTTTTTCATTTTTGTATACTTATAACTGATGAAATCTTATCAAGCAGCAAGGAAAATTTTCATCCAAGAAATAAAAGTTTACCTAAACCCATAATTTCACTATTACCATTCACTGTTATATTTTTTTAAAGCTTTGATGACTTCAACCTAAATTTGCCAAATCCTTTCAGTTAGGGAAAATGAGGGGATAATTTTATTTTCCTTTTATTCAGTTCTTTGCCCAATTCTCATTCCTGTGTCCATACAAGTCTGTATAAAATCGTCTTTCAGAACTCTCAAACAGCAACTTTAGTGTCACACTTAAGTCCCTTGGTGATATGGAACTTTTAGGCTGCTTTTAACTAGACTGTTCAGAAAGTGTCCTGGAATGCAGGTATCTCACCTCCAGGTTTTAGCACATATTCTCTAGGCAGAAGACTCATTCTAAGGCTTGTGCTCAAAAATAACGGAAGGGTTTCATATGGAACAGCAGTTGTAGCAGATGACTTCACAGTTAAATGAACAAGCTGCTGCCTTGGAAGCTAGGAGCTATGGACTTGAATTCCTTCAGGTACGTGTGGAACAGAGGGGTTTAGTCATTTCCTACAGCATGAAAGTTTCTAAATCTATCCCTTCAATTTCTCTTCTTCTTTTACAGTAATTTTAATGTTTAATTCCACTAGAAAACACTTACTCAATCTGAATTTTCAGATTTTTAAAACTCTACCAGTAAGAAAACTTCAATGTCAGAAACGTAGTCCTGTGGGATCTGATGCAACTAAAATAACTTCTTTGCTAAACATAGAAAAAGCCTTGGAAAACAGATGTGCTAATAGTCTTGAATGGAAAACACTATATACTCACCACTGTCCATTCTCTAGCTTAGGATGGAAAATAAATGACACCGGTCTTCAGACGTTCCTATTTAAAGATTCATTGTGCTTCTGGCAAATGTCAACAATCAGGATGGTGGAAAGTGTAGATGATCATAAAGGGAAAATTTTGCTGTCAGCTTGTATTTAAAGTTTCCCACTGGGGCAAAGAGGGGGAAGGGGAGGTAGAGAAGTTGAGATTTCACTCTCTACAAAGTCATTCTTTTAATTTGAGTAGACCTTTAGAAAGGGTTGTGCTTCTAAGATTTCTGAGCTATAGTAAGTGCCTTTTGTTCCACAAAATCCTACAACTACAGATTAAATCAATGTGCACAGTTGGTAGCAACACGTTTTTTAACAACAGTGAAATAAAATGACTGGTTCTATGACAAAAATATCCTTTTAATTGTCCAGTCTGGGCAGTGACCCAAGGTAAAAACAAGCAAGCTAAATGGCCCATTGCCAGATCTCTCAAGAAACAATTATAATATTGTTCTTCTATTCCTTGTGTTGGATGAGTTCCCATTTCTTAACATGTCTGGGTTGACATTATTATTTCTCTCTTTTTGGTTTTTAAAAAGTGTTTTTTAGAGTTTCTCTTTTCATCTATCTCTCAGCCTCATTCTCACATATTTCTTCTTTACTACTGAATAATCTCATCTATTTCATTTCCCTGTGGTTTGTTTGTTTGTTGTATTTTGGTGGGGTTTTTTTGTGTCCATTTCCACCCCCTCCCAGCATAGCTTGCTAGTGTTAGTTGTGATATTATCTTAATTCTATCTAGTTTCCATTGACTTCTCTAACTTAGCCAACATGGGATCATGTTATCAAATACTGAAAAAGAAGTCAATGGTACCCTTTAGAGGGTACCTTTAGAGAAGGGAAGTGTACAAAAGAGTCCCATTCTTCAGGAAAAAAGGAAGGCTTCAAAGGAAGGATTACCACAGCTGGGGTATACTGGTGAGGTGGCATGCAGGCAGCAAGCTCAAGAGAAGGATCCAAGAATGGGATGCATGCTTAGCACAGAAATCAGTGCTGGGGGGAGCACACAGATATTCACACTACTCTGAAGAAGCCATCTGCACCACACAGAATATCCATCATTGTGCTTGCCTGTGGCCTGTATGAGGCACTTCAATAGAAAAGTCATGTTCTTGGCACTGATGAAAGCGAGAGTGGAGAAACAAAGTTTTCAGGAGAGCTGATGTCAGAGGACCTTGCCACTGTCATTGCTGATGTATTTTGTTGTTTCCACTCATAGAGGTATATTAAAACTGAGAAATCTGAGAGCCATTTGAAAAGTATGTGCAGTGACACTGCCTATAATGTGAGTCAGGATGATGTTATGGCAGTCTGGATATGTGGCATCTCTGAAATTGCTTTAAAAGTAAACATAATGCACCTCTGTCCTTCATGCAGAGTCCTGCTGACTGTTCATTGTGACTTGAAAGGAGAAGGAAATTGGAATTAAGAAATTAAGAGCAATAAATGGATAGGAGAAGATCTGTTTTGAAAAGATAGTTCTGTTTTGATAGGTCCAGTATAAAATTTGGTCTGTTTCTCTGTGACCCTATTTCATACTTTTCACGTAAGACCTTCACACAGGAAACCAACACATTTTCTTCATTAAGTTGCCTGATATTAAAAATGAACTCAGAAGTAGCTGTTAGTCAAGGGCACATACATATCATATCTAGTGGTAGTGAACTTAACTAAAGTGATGTATTAAAACAATCACAAGGGACACCTGTACCACACCACACATTAAAGAAGGCTGAGAGCTGGGTGAGTTTTCAAACACTTTGGATTGCTTCAGAGCTGAGATTAAATTTACAGGCACCGACTGCTAAGGAAAAGCCTTTACTGGACTGTAGCAGCCAGTGAAGAGCAGGCAGCAGTGACACAGCCTGGGGTCATGCCCAAGCTATCATGCATACACACTCAAAGCTTAACACCACAGAATCACAGCATCATGGAATTATTCAGGTTGGAAGGAACCTTAAAGATCATTTGGTTCCAATCCCTCTGGAATGGGCAGTGGTATCTTTTATTAGAAAAGGTTGCTCAAAGCCCCATCTAGCCTGACCTTGAACACATCTAGGGATGGGGAAAGCACAAACTTTCTGGACAACCTGTTCCAATCTCTCACCACCCTCAGAGTAGAAAATGTCTTCCTATTCACATTTTTGGTTATTGCGAAGCTGTGCATCACAAGGTCCAAGTTCTTTTGAGATCAGGAGCTTTTGGCCTGAAAAATAAATGTATATAAGCATGTTTTTGCAGAACAGTTCAGAAAATGTACAGAAGGAATGAATCTCAAACATTGCTCCTACATGAACTGGAGGAAGTGTGTCTGTTCCCTCAGGAAGGGAAACACTGAAGAAAGATATTAATGGGAACAATGGGCCACTAAACACACCATCAAACCTAAGCTGAAGAAATTATATGGACCTCTTTCTCCCTTCTACAATCTCAGTGGCCCTTTTGAGGCCCAGAGAAACAGTAAGCACAGATCCACTTGGACACAGAGCTCCTCCTCCCATGTGTACTGATCAAAGAGAGAATCACATCAGCCACATTCATTTTTATCTGTAGCCGTTTGTTGGCAGAAAATGATCAGAACAACTGTATTTCAAAAGTAATGGAGTTAGAATTTATTATTATTATAATTTTCAATGTACAGCAATTGTCCTTGCAGGCTGAAATTTAAAGATAACAAGCTGGAACCATGCACAGCTTTATTAACAGTGAGCTGAAATCCTCTCTCCTCTCCAAACACAAACCCATGCTGCTCCTGTGAAATGAAAGCTGTTTTTAATGAAACAAGGAAACGACATGACTGAATGAATGGAGCTGCCTAACAGACCCATGTCTGGTAACTGAAGAAACTCTTGCTGAGACAAATAGACTGTGAATATTCATTACAAAAACACTGATTAACAGATGAAGGACAACAATCTGACCCCAAACCAAATGTTGTTAAATATCTGCTCTCTATTATCTTGATATCCTGACCTATATATTTCTTGTGAAGTATTGGAGTCATGTAATCCAAAGAGCTTTCTCACAGCCTGCTGGCAATTTCAACAAAGGTCATTCTTAATTTGGTCTAAAATTTAAATACAGATTTCTGTGCATTTTAGGAGACTACTTTTAATTATTGGGAGAATATATACTTATCAGCATCTCAGACATGAATGTGTTATATTTTGTTTGTTCGCATATGGATTTGGTCTTAAATTTTTTTTCCATGACTTCTTCCTTCAGGGCTGTCTTGAAAAGTTAGTATCAATATGTGCAGCTGTACAAAACCACTGAATCCAGTATCTTCTTTTCACAGAATAAGAAGGGCATAACCCTGGTGGTTATGTGAACAAGGAAACCGCTGGATCCCTGTACTTTAGTCACCCATCCAATTTGGTAAAT
>VWZN01011598.1:347880-373774 GCA_013396955.1 Regulus satrapa | reverse complement strand
TGTAAATCTTCCCTCGTAAGTCCCAAGGTTGCAGACCTGCTTTCTTACAGACTTTTTGCCTTGATATTACTTCAGGGTGGGCCTCTTACCTTAGTCAGGGACACAGAAGTCCAACCTTTAAATGAAAGCTGGCAGATGTATTTTTGAGACTCCCTCCTACAGCTTTATAACTTTTACCTAATATAGGATACAGTTTCATTTTCTGAAAGTTTTTCTTGTTCTCATCCCTGAGACCATAATGCCATCACCTACAAAGAAGCATCTGGATCAGGCAGAATTCCAGGAAAAATTTTTCATTAAAAAATAGTATAGATTTATTAAAATATATACATGAATTCTCTTTGTCCATTAGAGGAAGTCACAAGGACTCTGGTTTCTCATTCAACAGATCCTAATCACTGACAGACACATCCCAATTTTATTTTAAAGAAACTACCAAATGCTGATTGTTGGCATTTAGGAACTGTAGTTTCGGGAATTTGTAGTGTGATTGATAGAAGGCAGCAAAGAAGAGGTAACAGAAAAATCTTGGTTATTAAAGCCAGCCATGGAAGGCTTGGAGGAGAGATAATTTCCTCTGTGAATAATATTTGAGTAAAAAAGGGAACAAAAATCACCAAATAAGTTTCCCCTTGGGAAGAAAAGAAGCTCTTAAAGCACAATAACTGACTCTGAATAAATTTAGACTGGAAATAGTACATCTCCTACCATTAGGTCAGTACTGTTCCAGAACAAGCTCCCAGCTAGAGCTAAAGGAGTAATAGAGAAAAGTAATTCATGGGACAAAACTGGATTATTATTTTATGAAGATATTATCTACTACATGGCCAGTGCTGATTCAGTGTTGGTATTAAAAAGGGTCCTTGCAGTCCCATGCTCTTAGGATGGGAGCTCTAAGATGGGAGCTGTCTCTATCCAAAAGGACATTTCTCATGTATTACTTTTAGGTCATAAAATTCGGAACAAAAGTGCAAATGCTAAGTCTAAAACTCTCAGGTTGAAATAAGACAGGAAGAGGGCTGCATTTTCTCTTAACAAACCTAACTTGGTGAAAGAGAATCATTACTGTTTTTGGCTGAATCCCTCTTTGTCTGAGGATGTATGATTGAAAAAAAAAACAAAAAAAACTATATATATATTAAAGGTTATTGTTATTTGAGCTTTATTATTGTCCTAGAAGAAGTCTGAAAAGGAGACAATGGGAGAAGTAACATCCAAGTTCTCTCATTTTTAATAGTTGTCTCCCTCTACAACTTTCCTGAATGACTTTTCAAGTATTTCTAGCTTAGGCTTCTCCTAACTGTCCCTTGAAAATTTGAGGACATTTGGCTGCATTAATTTTTAAAATATGGGTCCTGTATTGTGTGCTTGTAGTTCATGCTGCAAAGAGGGAAAGGGGAAAGAAATTTCAGTGTGTCTGATGACTCTGTGCACAATTATGTCTTTCTTGATGATCCATTGATACTGTTTTCTACTTGTTGAATGGTTTATTAAATGCCTTTCAGCCCATGTTACATGGGCACATCCCTCATTACAGACACTTCAGGCGCCATCAGCTCTGCAAAGAGGGTCTGAGTAATGAAGACCCTTTTTTTTCCTGGTGTGAATGCAGAGAAATGGAAACCATCATTCAGTCCCCTTTTCCAGCAAGAGGTTGGCTCTTGAGTTGCTTGTTATCATGGTTACTGACAGCCTTTAGACAAGAAGCTTATTATTTAGCTTTGTCTTACAATATAGGTTTCTATGGCTGTGGTTAAACTGTGGAGCAAAAAGCTGTCTAGGCATAATGAGATCTGTCCCAATGTCACAGTCAACTTCTCATAAAGAGATTTAATCATAGACTCACAAAATAATTGAGGTAGGAATAGACCTCTAAGATCATTGCTTCACAACCACTAATGCAGCACCACTATGTTCACCTTTAAACCAAATCCCTGGGTCACATTCACATTCCTTTTGAATGTGGTGATTCCACCACTTCCCTGGACAGCCTGTTCCAATACTTGACTATACTTTAAATGAAGAAATGTTTCCTAATAGCCAATTCAAACATCCCCTGTTGCACCTTGAGACTATTTTGTCTTGTCTTGTTAATGGAGCACATCATACTTCTTCAAACATCTTTTCCCTTGTAAAGGACCACGAGATAGTACATAACAAACTCCCCCAGGGTCAGTGCAGACTGGGACCAAGGCTGAAGGCTACAGAACAGTTAGTACAACCAATACCACCATGGAGATCTCACAGTTGTTTCCATGGCATTTATTGGTATTTTCAATTCTTCTTGAGTAGTGAATAGAAATTAAAAAGAGAGGCATTCTGCTTTACAGAAAGAGAAGAAGAAAACCTGCAGCATGCTTTAAATTCGCTATTTAAGAGATTACTTTTAAACCTTTATATTAGCTGTAAAATAGCTTTTTGTCAAGCAGTGAATCTCTTCTATTTTGCATTTTCACATCATGTTTTACTGTTCTGTGTCTATACCTAAGAATAATTACTAGCAGAAGTTTTGTTTTGGCTTTAGTTAGCTCCTAAATGGATGAAATTTTGTTTAAACCTGAGAAAAATCTGGTTTACTGTGAAGAGTGATCAAATACTGGAGCATATTTCCCAGAGTGGAGTTGCCCAGGGGAGCAGCAACCTCTGGAAATGTTCAGATCCTGACAGTATATAACCCTGTGTCTGTGGCTCTGGTTGGCTCTTTTATCAGGGGACTGGACTAGAAGATCTCCAGAAGCGCCTTCCAGCCCTAGTAATTCTGTAATTGTGATATCAAAGCAGATACAAAGAGGACATACCACCAGACACTAACCCACAAAGTACCAGGATTTCTTTTTGCTAATGTGATGGGAATTAAACAAGATCATGGGTGGTTTGCAGCCTTGACAGGAAGTTTGAGATGTGCTTTGTTATAAATGTAGTGTTAATAACCACCCACCCCCCCACCCCCCCGTGATATCTATTTTTATTTTTAATAACTAAGTGAAACTTCTCACCTTTTATATTGAACTGCATACATTTTCCTGTATTGATATCCTCCATATTTTTTCTGTGACACAAGTATATACCAATAAGTAGTATTCTCTAAGAGAAACAATGGCTTTTATCACTTATAAAAAAGAGGAAGGATTTTGTTTCTTAGAGGAGAAAGAAGAGCAAGAGAGAGAGGTATATCTTACCTAGTATGTTGATTTTGTAAAATAATTAATAGAAGACTCAAAACAGATTTTTTTTTGCAATATAACAGTATTAGAGTTTTATGTTTTCTCATCTTTTTTCTTTCTCAGTGGATTTTCAACTGCAGAAAAAGAAATAAAACCCCAACTTTCTTGAATAAATAGCTAATCAAAACTTAGTCTTAAAAAGAAATATTGGCCTGCTGGAATTTTTTCTGCTGAAAAGCTGAATTGTAGGACATCTGTTGTTCCTACTGTCTTCTACCTAAGAATGAAAAGTATTTTATTGTTTACTGGTCTGATCTTTGAAATTATTCATAAAACATGTTTGATAAATAATGATAGCTTCTGGGGGAAAAATTAGATTTGGTTCATGGCTAGCTTTAAAATAACAGTGTGTTAGAATAAGGCCTATATAATTACTTTGTCAGAGTGGTTTCCTTCACTTTTGGAGCTCTCCCAGGGCATTTTAGCTGGTATTAAATTGTTCTTTTTAGAATTCATAGCAAATTTCAAAGACATTCAAACCTGGATAATGGCTATTAACTTTGTTTCACACCATTCAAACATTGTAATAACTAATATTGAGTGGGTCTTGTACAGATGGAGGAGGGATTTGAGAGATATCGGAACTTTTACAATTCCTACTGAAAATCTAAAAGTTTTGATAGGCTGTCCAAGGTCAAAGAATGGGCAGAAAGTTGTGAATGCATTTTAAATTCCTTATATATGAACTGTGGCATGAAAACCCAACAGCAGTAAAATGCTTTCATATAGACAGATTCATTTGCAGCTATTCTTATGAGTACTGAGATGTTATGGACAGACAAGAAGGTTCTGCACAAGCTCGTGGCCTCTCCTCCAAGGCTATGAGTGACAGAGCAAGAGGACCTAGTCTGTGCCAGGGGAGGATTAGACTAGACACCAGGAATAAATTCTTCACAGAAAGGGTGACTGGGCTGCCCACAGAGGTGGTGGAGTCACCTCTGGAGGTGTCTAAGGAAAGACTGGACGCGGCGCTCAGTGCCACGGTCAGTTGAAAAAGTGGTGTTAGGTTATAGGTTGGACTTGATCTCAGGAGTCTTTTCTGGTTAATTCTGTGATTCTGTGATATATATTACCATGGCTTCATATTTCTTTGTATTGTTTGTAGATGTAGAAATATTTCAAAGTTTCTGGTTCAGCATCACACTGCATTGCATGTCATGCCACTTGACTCTGGCCAAGAATATACTGCACATTACCATAGCAACTGTAAATAAAAAAAGCAGATATTTTGCATATGACTTTGACTGCATTATATTAGTGCTCTGTTAATATCTTAAATTTCTCTAGTTTTACACAGTGACAGATTCACTGTCTGCACTGTGTAGTTCATGCTGTAACAGCAGAGTGAGGCCCTGTGATCTTTAGTTCCTATTATGGAGTTTTCAAGACATGATGGCTACAACTCAGAAGTTTTTGATAGACTAGGAAATTTAGATAATGATCCCAAGTGTTTCTTAAACCATCTTAATCATTCAAATTTATGAAATCAGACTGAAAAGTTTTCAGGGTACAATGTGATTTGTAAAATTTTCCTAATTTTTTCCTGTTCTTATACATTGTGTTCATATTTCCTCAGCCATTAAATATCTTCCCAAAATCACTGGAATGCCAAAGGTATATGGAAGGAATGATTTAAAGACACAGACCTGATCTGTATTTTGAAATTTCAAGAAGTGATGTCCAATTTATTTTTTATGTGACATTTTTTAAAGTTTCTGGTGGACTCTGTTCTAGGCTGTACAAAACTTTTCTCCTCTAAAGCACAGAGTGATTAGACAGGAGTGATTTGCACTGTGATGGGGCAGCTAAAAAAAGGGCTGAATGGAGGATTTAAAAACATCACTGTATTTATCTACATCTTTTGACTAGAAAAAGCCAAAGAATGTAGCTCGGGATGGGGGGGGGGGGATAAACAAAAAGAAAAAAAACCAAACAAAACAAACAAACAAACAAACAAAAACCCAAAAAACAACTCATCTCTTATCTTTGTTTCCCATAAAAATGTCACTCAGAGAGCCCAAATTTAGTCACGCTCTTGGTTTCCTACTTTTGAAAACACACATAGTAGCAGCTTGCAAAGGATTTGCTAAAACTCCGGATTTTGCATATGTGCAAATATTCTCTCCTTAGAAAATGCCAAATGCACTCTGTGTCAAAGGCTCCCTCTGATACATCTGCACAGAACTGTGGCATTACTGTCTTTCCAAATCTATTGACCACAGCCAAAATTAGCTAAAAACACATCTGTTAGAGAATTTCCTAAAGGGAAAAAAACCCACAACACAACAAAACATTAACCTTATAGGTTGTCCAGCAATGCAAAAACACAAAGAATAAAATAGTACTTTAAATTGTGATCAGAATAGGATAAATGTAAAAATCTGGGAAGTGGGTCAACTTTCATTTTAATTATTTATTTATTGATATAATTAGCAATTATATATTAATTAATTAATTAATTAATTAATTAATATATTTATATATAGAGAGATAAAGATATATAGATATGGGTATATATAGATAGATAGATGCATATAGATATATATAGAGAGAGAGATATAGAGAGAGATATATAGAGAGAGAGATATGGTTCGGACTTGTTTTGGAAAAACATCAGGTGATGCAGTACCAACTGCACCTTATCTTCCCAAAGGTAAGTAAATTTCACACTTACTACGTGAAACTTGTAGCCTCTTGTAAACAGTTTTATGTGAAATTTGAATCATGCTACCAAGAATTTTTTTAGGAAATAATGTGGGACTTGAACAGTCTTTGCATGCAGACTCAGATACTATGCATCAATGCACCTCTTTTAGGAGAAAAGCTTACTACCTCCTACTGTAGCCATTATTAATATAATATGAAAATAATAATAACAGGTTACCTGTTAAAACCATTTTAAAAGAACCTGTTAGAAAGACAGAAGAAGCTACGAGAAACATTTTAAGAAGCATCTTCAACTTATTTGCAGGTTTATGATAAAGTTTTACTAAATAGCAAAAATAAAACAATCAAAAGTAAAAATTCTAGTGTTCTGCACTACAAGCTCATCTCTCTAAGTGATTATCTAGTGTTTTCAATCTCTGTTTCATCAACTGAAAGAGCCACAGAGGGCTCCCTGAATACCAACTCCTTGCAAATTATCCTGTTCCATAGCAGGTGACAAGAGAAATAAAAACGCAGTCTGCTTTTTCTCATCGTTAATATCCCANTTTATTTATAATTGCAGAGTGCCAGTAGGAGAATATTCTGATGTCTGCAAATGATTCCTTAATGGGGATCTGATAAGCACTCTATCTGTATTCAATTTGTACATAAATGGTGCCATTTTTCAAGTGGCAAACAGTGCACTCTACTTAATTGGGATGTGCTTAATCAGAAAAATCATTTAATGGGACATTGTTTGGGGATCCTGTTTAAGCCCAGTGATAATTAAAAGCAATGGGTGCTGATTAATGGTGGCAGTAATTCTGCATATCAGGACACTCTCTAATTATTTGGTCTTGGGATGCCTTTTGTGTCTCACTCTCATGGCAAGTCACTCAGCTTGTTTCTCTAAGAACTGATTTTACTCTCTGCAGCAGAAACAAAAGGATCAGTAATCAGCTCACTCCTGCCTGTTGCCAGTAGCCAAGGTTTCCTTACAAGTAGTGTTTCTGATTTGTCACTTAACACTGTAATATCAATTCTGAGGTAGTTTGAAAAATCTTCTTGCTAAATGACACTTTCTTTTATCTCTTGCTGATTAGTGGTGGTCTGAAATGTTGGGAAAATAGATATTTTTCTCATAAGAAAAAACTGCATCTCCTGCAATAAAGATGACACTGAAATTTGGCATTAAGCATCCTTAAATGCTGTGACTTAAAAGCAGATAAAACTGAGACACAGATCCAACCATTTAACAAAAGGTAGCACTCCCCCTGCAAATCCTTCACCACTTTCTGCTTAGCTGGGGTCTGCAAGGGAAAGAACAAATTGCAGAAACCCAGGACAGCTGGGCTGAACTATCCTTTGTTCTGTGATAGTCTAGCTGGTCACCAGCAATCATTACAGTATTTTCCAACAGGGCAAAGCTGCCCCAGACAGCAAAAAAAGCTACTTGAAAAGTTCACCATGTGCACAACACAATACAGGTGTGGAACAGTGTTGATCAATTGTGTTTTGCTATCTCAGCTATGTCTGAGTATGAAAAACAGGTTCATGCCAAAACCTACTCGGATTGCAATGCATTCCTCTTGTTATCAGCTGAAAGAGGAATATTTTAATTTGCTGATGGCAAGTAAAGGTTGTGAAGGAGATGCAGGGTTGAATGTTATGTAGTGAGGAGGTTGACTGAGGCCAGCCAGCTCTGAAGAATTGAGGAACCAGGCCTCCATGCACATCTCAATCTGGGGTTCAAAAGAAATACCCCAGAAAATCTGCATTTAGTCCTGCATTGCAATACTTTTTTCAGATATCTAATAAATCAACACTAACTAGCAGAGGAGTATGAGCTTCAATGAAGATGCCAGAATTAATTTATTGGTTTTACAAACCTTATTCCTTCCTTCCCCTTCTCCCCTCCCAGAAGACAACTAATATGAACCTTCTGGCCCTATTAGAGTGAGTCTTTAAGCATGGTGGCAAAAAGCCATCAGGCTTCAAGAATTAAGTTTTTAAAAAACCCAAGATGCAGATTCTTGAGAGAGAGGAAGAGAGAGAGAATGAAAATACATATATTCATCCTAAAACATCTCTAAAGAAAGTATGAAAAGTATTTTTTCTTTAGTTAAGGTGTGGAGTAGGAAAAAAATAGTAGTGATCAAGGGTTTATTGATGTAGTTTTATTAATTTTGGGTGAAATATTTGCTTTAATAAAATGAAAGGATTTTTGCCTTTGATTTCAAGTAAGGTAGAACTTCATCCTTTCTATTCTTCAGCAGTACACAAACTTTAAAAGGTTAGGTAAGAATCATCTTACCTAACCAATATTTGTGTTGGAGACAAATTTCATCTACTGTTAAGAGCAAGCATTTCTAGGGTGAAATCAATATGACCTATTTTAGATGTTTATTTTTTAGATGACTATCTTTTAACAGGATTAATCATATCCCAGGATTTTTTTTTCCATTTCTTCACTCTTACAATCAAAAGAATAACAATTCCTAGGATCTGCATGCAACCAGATGAATCCCACCCCAGAGAGCTTCTCTCAATATATTTCCTGTTTTCCTACTATGAGCATGTAGTAAAGGAAATTCTGGTTAAATCAATTTCTATGTTTTTATTTGTCAAATACGTATCTTTTGATGCAATTTTTTTATCTTACTAATCACCAACAGAATATTAAAAAAATTTCATGTGTTTTATTAATTCTGCATGCATAATTGTAATACAATAATTACATGGTCACAGAATTAATACACAGTGCATTCAAAAAACATATACAGTAACAAAACTGTTCAAAATTGTGGGAATATCTGTAAACATAAAATAGAAACATTAGCATATTCCTGTTTTGAGGGTGTTTATTTATAGTTTTTACATTTTGCATGCCATATCTTGAATGTCTGTTTCATAGACCTAGCTAACTGTAATTTCTCCATTAATCATTTTATGTTGTAAAGGACTTGAAAGTTCTGCTAAATGTATACTTGATAAAGACTTTATATATTAATAAAGACAAAAAGTTATTCTTTGCTTTATAATAAATATGAAGTCACAGTAGATTTGTACTTGAAATGCACAGTATGGTACAGAAATGTTCCATACTTAAAGGAAAGAAAGTGAAACAAGGAAGGAACGACTTGTTGCTGGAAGAGGTGTGTTTTCTTTACTGGGCTATAAGATAGGCTTTCTAACCAATATATTGCAAATTACTAATACACCAGTCACGTTACAATTGCATTCCCTCTTTTGGCCTTTTCATACATACATAATATTGACCCTTGTGCATTCCAAATTAGTTTGTGCAGTTACTGTCATTCATATTGTCTCCAAAAAAGAAAAAAAAAATCATTCAGAAATTCTCTTCTTGCTTTCACATGGGTGTTTCAATCAGGTTTTTTACAGCAAAAATCCATTTTTGAAGAAAACATATGGTGTTGCCCAGCAGCAGTTTCTTTCAGAATGCCTACCAATTGTATTCTTCCTAGTAAAAGAACAAAAAGTCTGTTGTAGAAACAACAATAGAGAAAATGCTTGCTCTTTAACATATTAGCATTTGGAATTTCATCATTCTTCAAGTTATTAATTTGTTTGAGTTCATTTCACATAGCCTCACTGCAAGATTTTCCATAATAATTTATCAGTTTAGAAGGAATGGTTTTAAGGTCTCCAGTATTTTATGTGACAAACTCTAAATGCAGTGTAAATTCAGATGATTGACAAAGAGAAGAGGGAGCAAAGAGAAGCGATGTTGTTTTACAGTGCTGCCAAAACCTCTCTCAAATACAAAGGCAAAAGTGTTTTTGAAAAAATCTTTAAAATTCTCTTGGAAGGCTCTTTTGTTTCTGAAAGCTGTCAGGACTGCTCAAAAGATATTTCTGGAGCAAAAATGAAAAAAAAAAATGCTTGAGCTTCAAAATTAGAGCTTTGTAAACTTTTAAAACACAAGACCTGAAAATTTTCCATTTCAAATATTATTTCATTTTAACCACAGTTTTAACACAGCTTTATACTCAATGTAGCAGCAGATAATTGCCCTGCCCTCAGTTTGGCCTCAATCATCTGGAGGAAGAGCAGCTGTAAGAATGGTGGTTTAAGGAGGAGAAATGTGCAAGGCTGGGAAACCACGCCCAATGTTGACTTTTGGGAGGAGGACCTTGAAGACCAGTCATGTCTGCTGTGCACTGGGGAAGCAGAAATGCTTCATCAGGAGAGCCAGCAGCCACTGCTTTATCTGTGGAGTGCTCATTACCTGGGGAGCCTAACACCTTCTGAAGAATTTTCCTTCAGAGGAAAAATAATGAAGGCTATGAGTTTCCCATGCACCTAGGCCCATGTGAAAATACCTAAATAATTTTATATACCAACCCCTTCACAATAAATATCCCAATATTTATTGTTTGGGGCTTGCAAAACTGAATCGTACTACCCCTTAAAATGTTAGGATTAGGAGCAACACTCCAAGTCATCTTGAGTATCTCCAATGGTAGCAGTACATCTGCCTGGCACCCAGGTGGAGGCTGAGGAACACATGGAGCAACCCAGAGACCTATTATTGCATTTTTAACTGATCAGGACTAGTGTAGTTCTGGTAGAAGCAGAAAAAATTCTTCATCAATCCAATCAAAGGGGGAGTCAGATATAAAACGTGATGACAAGAGTTTACACTGTGGCTGAAGCGTGTAATGGGGATCAAACCTCTATTGGCTATGTTAAAATAGCAGGAAGGAGTTAATTAATTTTATATCAAGGCATTGTGGGGTTACCAGCTGAGTATAATACCCTGAGGGTCAAATTCTGCTTTGGGTCATTTTTTAAAAATTGAATTAACCATTCTTCTAATTGTTCCCTTTGGAAATAGCAGCAAAAACTTCCATAATCAGAGTCCAGTTGTGTAAGCCACACTTTGAATACCAAAGGAGGTCTTTCACCATGGAGATTGTAACATGGGGTGGAAAAAAAGAAGCAAAATTGTATGGAGCAAAAAGGTGTTGTTGGGTTTTTTTGTTTGGTTGGTTGGTTTTTTGTTTTGGTTTGGTTTGGTTTGGTTTGGTTTTTTCTGCAGGCATCCTTTTTCTTCCAGCATAGGTGAAATGGAAAAGTCCAGCTTTGTGTTAACGAGATGTTGAGCTATAGCCGTCTTGTGGAGGGGCAAAAACTCAGGCTCTAAATATTGTCAAAAACCATCATCTCCCCTAAAGCAAGTGAGGCCCTCTGTATCATATGAAGTATTCAATCTGAGTAACAAGAAGTAGCTGCCTTCCTTAGCTCAGCCCTGCCCAGGGTTCTCTCATCTCTAGGGATAACGGTATCAAAGATCTGCATCTCCAAAGTAGTCAAGCAACTGATAAGACATTTGGCTAATCTGCTCAGAGAAAATGGCCTTAAAACAGCCCTGGATGCATCCAGCAGAGCCTGCTCTTCCCTGCTGAGGAGCAGCAGAGGTGAGCAGCTGTGATCCAATACCGTGAAGATTTTCTTGACTGAAAGGTTTATACAGTGATGCAGAATAGGAAGCTCATGAAAGGCTGAATGAATATTTCCCTTGCCTCCCTTCAGAGACAGAATGTGTTAGTGTGGCAATTTGCCTGTTCCTGTATCTAAACTGTTCCATAGAAATTTACTCTTTTTGAGCCTACTGTAATATATGGCACTCAGCAGAGCTCAAATCTCCCTGGAAACACACTGAGTTTTCCTGGCCCATAGCCAAGAATGGTGTATGCACAGAGAGACAAATTATTAGCAGATATTGGCAAAACCCCTACAATTACCTGTGTCCTTTTGGAAACTTGACAGTTATCTTTCCTTTGGTAGCTAAATAAAAGGGCAGAGTTTAGGGGCAGACATAAACAGCAGGAGAGGGAAACTTACCACAAAAGAGGTTATGAGAATCTGTTATTTTTCAGACACCTTTTAGGTCACCCCCATCAGATTTACCAAAAGGCTTTTTTTAGGCCCTGCTTCTCTCTCTCTCTCTTTTTTTTTTTTTTCTTAGATAATGCTTTGCATACCATACCCTGAAAAGTGAAAGTTGTCTGAGGTCTCTGGAAAAGCCCAAGCCCCATTTCTCAACTTGATGAGGCCAGTGAAATCTATGTACCTTTTTTTTTTTCTTGTGTTTTAAACCATGGCACATTTTTTGCTGTCTATTGAGCCTGTAAGGGGCAGAAGATCACATTATTCAGCCCTGCACCACAGTCATCTTGGTACAGCTGATGCCTGTGTCAAGAAAATGCTTATTTTTCACTTCTCCCATTTACGTGTCAAGAAAGAACAGAAAAAAAATATCTTTGCAGAGTGTGTAGCACCCAGGCCCTGAAAGGCAGAGTCATGCCCTGACTTAGCCTGTGAACATAACCCAGCCCCATAGAGAGGTAATTATGTTTTGGGAGCTCAGCAGACTGTGCATAATTATACTCTAAGGAGGATTACTGCCTTGTATGAATAATACCATGATGCAATGCAAATGCAGAATGTATGCCTCAAACCTGCAGTCCGGGCTGGATGACAGACACCTCCTGGGCCACCCTGCCTGCTGCACAGATTAGCTGTCCCCACGGGAAGAATGCCCTGCATGAATCAATCTCACATACAGACCTCACTTTTTCAGAGGCAGGTAATAAATGAAGTTTTACTCCATTCAGGAGATAGAGAAATAAAGACTTGCTAGTCAAACAGATAAGATTTTTGAATGTCAACGGGAGAAATACATTGCTCACACTGTCTGCATCTCAATCTGGACTAAGTAAACCCTTCCAGTTTCTCCCTTCCCAGCTCCTCCTCAGTCAAGACCTACAAAGTGGTTCTGGGATCCAAACCAGCTTTCTGCTAAACCTGACACACCAAACAGTTTAGCATTGCAAAACCTGTGCATACGGGCAGCAGCACACAGAGCTGTGCCCTTTAGCATGGGCAGTTATGTATGAGATTATTCAGGGCTTCCCTAGCTCTTCCTGCTCCCTTCCCCCTGCTCAGGCCAATCCAGAAAAACCTCTCGCAACACCTGCCCACCCACCCTGGAGCACACAGAAATCCAAGGATATCTTTCTGTGTGCTGTAGAAATGGGCTGTTGGTAGAGGTGACTGCAGCCTGCAGGAGATCCCTTTGACTCAATTAAATAGAGATGAGTAATGAGCTTGTTTGCCCTGTTTAGCTGCTGGTTTGCTTTGGGCTCCAGCCCGTCTGTTGTAGTCAGGTTTCTCAGTTGCTGAGGTTAACAACACCTAGTTACCTGTCCCACTTTCTCTGCTTGATTGTCAGCTTTTGAAGACTTCAAGCTTATAGCATAGAGATACTGACTAGTAGCTCTGACTTTCAAGCCACAGTCCAGAGCAGGCAGCTGCAGGGAGATGACCCCAATTGTCATCTCAGCCTCAACTGTCCTGGGGGCCCATTGTCTGTTAGAGCCTACAACAGCCTTTTGAATATTGTAAAAAAACTAACCATTGCAATGAAAGTCTTCCCAGCTTCACACAAAGCTGGTGGCACTTCAAATGTTTTTAGGAGAGGAGAGGAGAGGAGAGGAGAGGAGTGGAGAGGAGAGGAGAGGAGAGGAACATGACATAGGAACATGACATACCAGCTAGGACAGACACAGCTTTCCTGACTGACAGGCAAAAGTAATAACGACCAGGGAGGAAATAATCTCCTCTACTGATAGACTGGATGTACAAAAATAAACACTGTTATCATCCATACAAATTCATTTAGGAGCATCCATTTAAATATACTGACATTGTTTATATGCATAGAACCCTTCAAAATTAACTTCAGCTAAATAAATAAAGTAGACTAGAGCTTCAAAGGAGAAAAAAAGTAAATACATGACCCAAACATTACTATTAATTGGGATCTGAATGCCAGAACTAGGGCACTTTTGAAAACCCTCATCTCAGTGCAGGCAGCCCTTAGCCAACAGTCTGATCAGTTGCTGCACTCCCTGGGCAGAAACCTTCAAGGAACACCTCTGCAGCAGCTGTTTGTATAAAATACTGGCTTAGTTTGCAATGCTCTCAGGAAAAGTTGTCGGCAAGTCTTTTGACTAAAAAAAGTAGAAACTGCAGCTCTTTGACAGATGAGTTGGGTAATTAAATGTGACAGGGGCCTAAAGTGGAAGGGTGGGGGCAAAATGCCAAAAAATAAATAGAAATCTAAATGGCAAAATGTGGGTAACATTAAATGAGTGTTGTGTTGAGTTAAACATCTAGATGGATGAAGAAAAATCCTCTTTGCCCTGTCAGTGTGTACTTCATGTCTTTTAGCAATGAGAGACCATTGGCAAAACAAAAAAAACAACCAATCAAACCAAAAATCATGCTTTTAGTTATTCAGATTTCTAATGATAAACGTGGTAAAAATCTAATGTTTCAGAGAATAGTTTTGCTTCTAAGAAGTAAAGAAATAAGGAGAACCATTAGAGTTCTTGGCATGTCTTAGCAAAATGGTTCAACCAATAGGTATAAAACCAGTCACTGCATTTTGGGTACTTGTGGAACCACAAGGATTTTAGAACACAAAGTTTCACTGTTGTTTAGTCACCTTTTGGGAAGCACAAATTTAGACCACTTGTGTCTATAAACATTTTAAAATGCAATAGTTTGCATATGCTGTGATGATAGACTGCAGCAACTGCTGGACAAGTATTGGAAAGTGTTTTTTACACTGAATAATTCTACACTGTCAAAATGTTCAGAATGAAGTCATTGCTGAAAGTGAGAAGCAAGCAGAAGTTGTAAGTGCTGGATGCACACTCATTGCTGTCATCCATTAATGGACAAATAATCCCTGTGATGGCTAAAGTGGATTTCAGTGTAATGGGATGTTATAATGGTGATCTGTGTTCAATTTTCTGATGCTTTTAAATTAATAAGTCAAAAGAAGTATGATAGGCTCTAATTTCTTTAAAAAAAAAAAAACAAGAAAAAACAAACAAAGTTTTGTTGGATTATCCTAGCTTGTTTATGTGACCAAAGAAACTAAGAATGCATCTACACAAATATATATCATAACTGCTGACCTTATAAGTAATGTGACAGCTCCAAAGTATTCAAACAGAAGATAATTGTTAGAAATAGTGAGGAAATTGCTTATCACTTCATACTCTACTGGTAATAGAAGTATTGATCCATATTATGGTATCAATCAGTACCTCACAGCAGGGGTTGAGAGGATTTCCTTTAGATATGAGGTATGTCCCCTGTCATGTAGTTCAGATAAATAATGCATAGGAATTATGTCAAAAGTATTTTCAAAGAACCAACATTAAACAGAAAATTGCTAATTTAGAGAATGTCACAGCTATGTCTTTCTTCAACACTGAGAAGTATCTTGGAAAAAAAAAAATCCCCTCAAACAGCTATTTTGGATATCAAGGCTAGGTCCTGAAAGTTACTGTTGACTCATCATGTTTCCATAGGTTTCACAGATAATTAACACCTCTGAGGCTTGGGCCCAAAAGCCTGGTTGGTCCCTTAGCTTATGTTCAGGAAACAAAGCAGCAGCTTTCCAGGAGTGCTTGCTTGGTACTTGACATCAGCTCTTCTTTTTAACATGCAATCTGTGCACTTGCATTTTATCTGCAATAAGCCTTAAAACCCACTCAAAGCAGAAGCTCTAGAGCAAAGGGAGAGTTAAGAGGGAAGAAGCAATTACATTAAGAGGGAAATATTTTGTTAGTTATGCAAGAAAGAATTCAGTGGCCTATACTCTCAACCAGCATAAATCATTGTTGTTCCAGTGGTGACAAGGGAGATGTCAAATTAAAGCTGTTCACAGTCCTACCCTTTATTTTTGTAGCATCTTTTCTCCTTCAAAAGAATGATACTGCACTTCAGAGAGCTGCAGGGGTAATGCTTGTGTTTCACTGTTACAACATACCTGCTTTGCACTACATCCAAATCAAATCTCCCATATAAAGTCAGTTTATTTGGCCCAGAAATATCACCATAATGTGAAGGGACAATGTGGCAGTTCAACAGAAATGGAAGTGCCCATATTCCCCCCTTCTGCTCTCTACTGGCATTTGGGGGAGGAACTGGCCAAAGGGAGAGGCCAATGCTTGGAGGGGGCATATGCTGCAGAAATCACCAGCCTGTGCTTCCATAAGCGTAAGGCTGCCAGCCAACAAAACAAAATCAAAGCACCTCTGCCACAGGCTCCTGCCTTGCAAAGGTGCTCTTTATGCCTGGAGGATTTCTAAAGAAGAACTTCATGCCCATTCCTTCAATGCATAGTGAAAGTATGAGGATTTCAGTCAAGAGATCCATATGCAGCCACAAATAGTGTTTTACTAATTAACATTGTTGTGCTGGGTTTAAATAGCTTCTGTTGTTTACAGATGGGCTGTCAAGACTGTCACTGCTGCATGACTATTTTTAATAGAGGCATAATCAATTAAATTGACTACATGTGTTCAAAACTGCCATGAGAAACCTATTATACAAATACAGAACATTACAAAAATCCCTTTACAGGAGTTACTCATAGAGAACCAAAATAAATTACAGAGTACTATGTGCCATGAGGACATTATTCATTCATGACAACATGGCTTTGCTTTTGATAAACCCCAAGCTGTACAAAGGGAGCCACTGAAAAGTTACATGTGGCAGCACAGTAGGGACTGGTGCCGACAGTGAAAATATAAACCACTAAAAAGTATCTCATCTGCAACTGCAGATGTCACACACAGACTTGGTGGGATTGGTGGAATCTCTAAAAGAAAGAAAATACTTCAGCTTTACAAACCCATCTGTGGGACCCATGTGTTTTGCAATAGCTGATTTTCAGTCAGTCACAAATCCCTGTCAAGTACAAATGCCAAGGCAGCCAAGACAGACACGACAGCAGCTCTGGGGTTTGTAGCAGAGAGTAATGTGGTGCAGCTGGAGTATGCTTTGATGGGACTCCTAATGCCCAGTTATGAAAGAAGTTATCAGGAGGTATCAGCTTCCTTTTCTTCTCCACTGTGACCAGACATTTTAGGTCTTGGATTAGATTCTGTTGGCCTTTTTGCTCTAAAGGGGTGGATGGATTTGAATTATTAACTAAAAGAAATCATAAATATGAATGCATAAGAGAGACATTACAGGTAAAACCTCAATTTAAACCTTGATTAGACAAAACTTATGTGTTGTCTCACTCACTGTGGGGCAGGAATTGACTTAGAAGCTGATGGAAATATCCATTTTATTATATTCCCTTCTAAAAGAGCAGTAGGTGTATGGAGAGAGGTTGGAGATAGAGGAATAGCACACATGAAGAGTTTGTCCAGATAGGTTGTCAGGACTCTTTTTTCATGGTAGACCTCAAAGATGGAAAGTGCTCCTTTGTCCCAGAGTATGTTGATAGATATAGTCAAGCCTATATTCCCCTGCCACGGAGACCCTCCAGTCTGTACACAAAACCCTCTCAAGCAGCACCAAGCCCACTGCTCTGCAATCAGGGGCACTGCAACTTTCCATGTGCCTGACTCTCCCTTACTCTTTAGGAAGAGCAAGGGATTTAAAATGGACACATCATTTGTCACAAATGGCTACTGTGGAGGTGTCTGACAGACACCTCCTCTGCAGGCTGGAGGCTGCTGAAAGCACAGACTATGATTTTTCTCAGTACACTGTCATTGAAAAGCAACAAGGAAATCTGTGTAAGCACTCTGTGTCTGTGTCTCATTTACGAGAAGTTCACTGGGAATGCTCTAAATCCAACCCCTTTTTATTTAATATTTAGGTGTCTACCCATGGCTAGATATCTTCTGACCCTTGATTGGTTAAGCAGGGATCTTTGAAGCAATTTGCCCACACCAGACCATTTCAATACATTGCTCTTTTTCCTTAGTCCACAAGATTCACTTAGAACATGGCAGTTCTGGACTAACTTCTGTCATTAATCTTAATCACTGTAATATCTGAGAGGCATACAAGCACGTCCTACAAATATGATGGAAGTGGACCTGCCTTGAAAGCTAAGCAAACCTTCACAGGAAGTGAGAAGTCTCAAGTGTCACAAATTTCCACTCAGATGTGGCTGCAAATCTTCTCTCCAAGTCTGTGTTCTCCAGAGTATCGCATGGGTCATGCACCTGCTCTGCTGTCCAATGAGCTGCATCACAAGGGTTATGAGGAGTGAGTATTTAAAGATTAGTCACCAGGGAGGTGCCAGACCCTATGCTTAATAAAGAAGGACAAATATAGGTCTTGCATCATGTGCTAAAAATGGCTAAAACTTCGGAAAATCAAGTTAAGGGAAAACTTTAATAAAGTATATTGATTCTGTCATGTGTATGCACCTGCCAGTAATTGCCACCACTATTTCACTTGGATGCAGACCAAGGCATCTATCTTTCATCCAGAATATAAGAGTAGTGGAAATTAGGAAAACTCCCTTAATTTAGGCTCCCTTAATTTTCATAATGTGTTCCTTTGGATCTAAAGTAGGGAGATATAAATGCAAGAATAATTGTTTAATTGTAAGAGAGGAGTCCAGATTTAATTCCAGACAGGATAATAACTAAATCTTGTAGACACATGTGAATGCAGAAAAGAGATTATATCAGTTATGCATATGAGTAATTTAATAGGGAAAAAAATATGTGAGCAAGCAGTTGTGGGGAAGATGAAAAGTCACATTGCATAAAAGTGTCCAGCATTACTTTGTGAATTAGCAATGTTGTGTGTCATTCAACTGTCGGAAAGAATCAGGAATGTCACTGTGGCAAATTCTTGATATGGCATTACAGAAGGTTCTGCTGTGCTTGAGATTAATTCAGCTGGCTTCTAGTGAGCATTAGCAATAGAGCAGCAAGAGGTTTGCAGGGAAGAGCCATTCAGAAATTTACACTTAATATGAAATAAATATTCTAGTGCAGAATCCTGGACATTAATAATACCAAACCTTTGTCAGCAAGCCTGAATTTGATGACAAACAATTAACATGTACAGAATTAATATATTCAAAATTCTGTGCTGCTTTTTGGTTTCAGCGAGCACTATTCAATGGTAGGAAAAAAATAAATCAGAAAAGTCCCACTGCTTAATAGGAGAGAAGAGACTGCATTTTCTTGCTGAGATTTTGAGATGTGTACAAGTGTGGGGACATATGAAATATACTACATTTTTATCCTGTAAACATTTATTCATATCTTGTAAAGAATAAAACCTGAAAGGACTGCTATAGTACTACACCAGAGAATATTATTCAAATTAATCCCAAATTGACAAATGTAGAGAGATTTCAGTTGCAGTCAACTGCTGAAAAATATGGAGGGGAATTATTAAGGGTGGGATTTTTTTTTTTTTCAATTGTTTCTACTCTAAGCATTTTAAACTGTGAGTTAAAATGAAAGCTCACAGAAATCCTGTAAAAAATATTATTAATAAAATTCCATTTCCTTGAGGAGGAAGGAATCTCAAAATGAGTGAGACACATATGCTAACAGAGCAAACCTTGACCCAGGAGATTTGAATAAGTATAAGTATTCTAGGAAGCAATATATTGGAAATATCAACTGCCAACATTAAGGCATGACTTTTGGCATCATAGTACATCATTATCCATTGCCTCTGAGACAGTCCAGAAATGAAAGTTATTATAATGATAATGCATTAAAATAAACTGACAGAGCTATGTAAAACAGTGGGAAATAATTTGCAGTGAGTGCACTTGCTTAAAGTTGTTCAGTTCAAGGCAAATATAATGGTCAAAGGGCAGTTTAAACACTTCCACCTTTTGGAAGTGTTTTCTGCCATATATAGTTTCACTTCTTATCAAATTTGTATGGAGGTGGCAGATTTCAGCTGAGGTGATATTCTTTATCTGCAGCGATTGTCCCTGCAACGATTCCCTAAAACAAGTCAATCAAATTTTTTACAGTGTTAGTGACTTTTTGTCCCAAATTTGTTTGCTGTCTGTCTAGGAACAAGGAGAGCAAAATGTTTTTATTTTTATTTGTTCTGTTATCCTTTATTTATATGTTATCCTTTACTGCCTTTATTCACTTGTAAATGTCAGTCACGACCAATTCTTTCACTGATGAGACTAATCTAGGATGCAGTCACTAATGAAGATGATCTTGCTGATCTGTGCTGTCTGGTTACATTACAGCTCAAAATGCAGTTTTAATTTTAGACTTTGCATTGAGGATAAATCACACAACAGAACAGCAGCTTTTGAACCACAGTTTTACAAGAGGTTTTTATCTAGCATATGTTTAAATAGTCATAATAATTAAAGTAATGGATGGATTCACCAGTACAGCCAGGAAATTTGCTGAGTAGACAAAATTAGAGGCTGGAGGGGAGGTGTTTAATTAGAATCTGTTTCCTTAAACTCTTCAAGGCAGAACGAGACATTTCCTCAATTACCACCTATATTTTTCATTAAACCTCTCCTAGTGTCTTTTGAGACTACATGAGGCCTGTGTCCACTCAAAAAATCCTATCTCACCTAAAACTGAATTTACTGAAATATCTCTGAAAAGTAAACATCTTACATCTTACTGAGCACCATATCTTTGGTGAAATAGAGAAGGGTCCTTGAAATAAATCCATTCTAGCAGCTATGGTTTTGTCTACTAATGAAGAGGATTATGACCATATGGTACATCCAGATTGTATGGGGAAACAGTATTAATTCCAGAAAATCGATGTTATGCTCCTGATCACAGAAACTGTAAGAAAAAAAAAAATAATACATACATGCATAAATTTACAGTAGCTGTAGGGCGTGGTTTCCCAGTTGATAAGTAACGGATAAAATGTGGTCGTTTCAGTAAGGAGAATATTCACAGTCCTTTTGTCGATCAAAAGTGGAATCAGGGTGTTTCTGGCCACTTGCTAATCCTCAATCACAAATCAAAGAGAATTATGCCCGGTTTCAATATTCTGTGGGAGCCCTCAAAACTGCTAAGTATTAAAAGTCTCTATGTTAGTTGTTACAAAGAAAAACTTGGTATATACTGGGCTGAATTGTGTGTTGGTAAGAAATTATTCCTTTTTAGAATGCCAGCAGGTGGGCAAGACCCTCAGTCAGTTGATGACATGAGGATGGACACTACCTGGTGAACACATGAGCAGGGATTGTGCATTTCATTGACACCATGCATCCTGAGGAAGAAAGGACGGAACTAAGCTTTGTGAAACTTTTGTGCACTCAGAAGCACCTCAAATGTGCCATTTGACCCTAATAGATGGGCTTTTTCAATCTAACATAAAGAAAGGGATGGTAACAATCATGCATCTGCTTGGCTGTACACCTGAGCTGTTGGTATTACGCAGACAATTCTGCTGAATAATGAGTGGATTCATTAGCATCAGAAGGAACCCTATGGCCCGAAATTGGAGAGTATTTCCTGGCAATGTTGCTAGCAACATTATTCTAAGTTGGTATATTCATGTCTGCAGGCTGACTTAATGGGGCCAGACACAGCGACAAAAGCTAGATAATGTTAGAATTAATTTTCCACTATTTTCCTCCTCATATTGCCAGACAGAAAGTGTAGAAAGTGAGTGGAAAGGAGAGGGAGAGTTTGAAAGGACCATCTGGCTCAGAGTCTTGGCCTCTAAAATTGCTTTACAGAAAATACTTAATGCAAAAGTGAATGCCAGGAGTTTGTTCCATATTCTCTTACAGCAATTTATTTTAATTTTCTTTTCAAGACCCACCTCAGTTTCATTTGCATTTCCTTTTCTGTACATTTTAAGTCCAAAAATACCATTTTCTTGCTAATCCATTCCTTTACTATATTTTTCCAGGGGAACTGTATTTCTTCTTTACTATTTCATCCTTCTTGTATTGCACTGCAAACCTAAAGCAGTTCTACCCCAACTTAATGAAAACCCTGTGTTTAATTTCTATTAGCTTTGCAACCCAATTTTCTCTGTTTCTTCACATTTACACCTAAAAGGTCATAGAGTTTTCTCCTAATTTTTCAATCTTTCAGTTAAAAACAGTCAAAATCTGTCACATCTACTCAATCCAGGATTATTTTCTGTGAGTATTTACTCTACAGTTTTTGCTGCCCATGTAATCCAAATCTAAAATAGCATCACTGTTTCACTGATTATTTGTCAAAATGTTTGCTAAATATAATATCCCAGATGTCTGGGTCTTACCGTGTTTGGTATTTTTATGTAGTTTGGGGTTTTGGTGGGATTTTTTATCCCTCCAACACACATTTGAGAAGTTGAGAAGTTGACGTTTTCTCTCTCTCTCTCTCTCTCTCTCTCTCTCTCTCTCTCTCTCTTTCTCCCCTTCCCTCCCTTTTGCCCCCATCTCCACCATTTTTTGTATGTATTTCTCTCATCATTAGTTAGATCCATATCCAGCTCTGGATACTGTAATAGTCTTTTTATCACCCTTCTTAGGGGTAGTATTTATAACAAAATGTTTCATTTTATTCTTGCTGCCACAGTATAAATCATTCCATCAGCTACTTAATGTGTAGGCAGAAAAACCAGCTCCCTCATTTCTCTTTTCTGAATGTAAGAATGTTTTCACTCCAGTTAACCCTATCTTTCCTCCATTTTCTCATTTTTCCTGCAATGTCTGGTTTCATAACCTTTCCAAAAATTTCAGTCTCCTTGCAAGTATAAAACAAACATTTCAGTTGTTTCTACGAACTGAGTTCCCAGATAGAATATGCATGTTTATGTGTAAACCTTAAATTGCAGCTGAAGCTTTGATATAAATCCATATGATCACAGCATATAGAAAGTTTTCAGTGGCTGTGGGGTTTTGCAGGGAATAGAGGTTATCTGAGAGTCTCAACTTTCTCTGACAATTACCTAGCTCTGACAATATCCTTTTGGAAAAGTAATGTCAAACTTCATGAATAGGTAGTGTACTGCTGTATGTTTGAACATATTATAAACATCAAGAAATAACTTATTACTTTTCCAAACCTTTAATGTTTTTAATCTGTTTTTCTGGACAGGAATAATTCCCATTTTTTCATTCTTGGACTAGGTTTCCCCATCATGTTAAACAGCTTATTTTCTATAGCAAGAACCTGGCTGCCTGCTCTGATGTGAAGAGCAACCAGCGGCTTTTTTCTCCTTAATGTTAGCTTGCTCTTCAAGCACTATTTGGTACTCTTTTATAAAATACCTTCTTACTCTTCTCGCTAATGGGTCTCTGCTGATGCTGTGGTGCTAGTAACAGACACGTCTCTTTCTCTTTGGTATTATTTTTTTGCTCACTTTTCTTTTTACACTGCATTCTGTCTTGACTAGCTCTGCTCTCTGGAGCATTCTCCTACTTTTTGTGGACATTGTCTCTGAAGGTTTTCATAATCTCATTGTCTACTCACTGTAGACTAGTTCTTTGCTTCATCTCTGTTGAAAGCAGAGACCCTGCAGAGATACCCAGACAAACTGGAGAGATGGGAAGTCACTAGTTTGTGAAGTTTAACAAGGGCAAGTGCCAGGTTCTTCACCTGGGATGGGACAATCCCGGACGTATAGAGAGACTGGGGAATGAGAGGTTAGAGAGCAGTGCCATGGAAAGGGACCCAGGGATCCTGGTCAGAAGAAAATTAAACATGAGCCAGCATTGTCCTGGCAGCCAGGAGGGCCAACCCTGTCCCAGGGACATCAGGCCCAGCATGGGCAGCCGGGAAAGGGAGGGGATTGTCCTGCTCTGCTCTGAGCTGGGGCGGCCTCACCTCGAGTGCTGGGGGCATGTTTGGGTGTCACAGTATAAAAAATATATTGAACTGTTAGAGAGCGTCCAAAGTAGACCAACAAGAATGGTGAAGGGCATTGAGGAGAAGCCCTACATGGAGCAGATGAGGTCACTTGTTCTGTTCAGCCTGGAGGAGACTGAGGGGAGACAGCATCAGAGTCTACAGGTTCCTCATGAGGGGAAGTGTGAGTGCAGACATTGATCTCTCCTCTCTGGTGACCAGTGACAGGATCCAAGTGAACACTATGAAGCCAGATCAGGAAAGTTTTAGGTTGGATATCAGGAAAAGTTTTTTCACCCAGAGGGGGCACTGGAACAGGCTTCCCAAGGAAGTGATCACAGCACCAAGCCTGACAGAGTTCAGGAAGAATTTGGACAACTCTCTCAGGCACAGGGTATGATTCTCGGGGATGCTGTGCAGGCCCAGGAGCTGGACTTGATGATCCTTGTGGGTTTCTTTCAGCTCAGGGTGTTCTATGATCCTACGATTCTTGTTGTCCCATTTTATCAGGTCACTGATTTTTTTCTCCTTAACAGCTTGAGACTGCTCCAGTAGTTAAGTTATCTTGCACATAGCCAGGCATTTTCTTCAAATATGCATTATGCCAGTGTTCTCCTTCCTTTTAAACATACTTTCTTCTTGGGTGCAAGGTATCTGCAAGTCATTTCAGCTTTCTATCACATCCCTAAAATTTTTGAGGTCTGTTGTTGCCTTCACTTATATGTCTAGGGCCTGAAACTTCTCCACAAGGTCTATCAGGAAATATCTTTTATAAAGAACCAGCTCTAAAATTATGCTAATCTTACAGATCCAACATCCAGCCACCTCTATGCCCTATGCTATATTTGATATTTCCCTTGTTAGTGCTATATCAGGCTTCTCCATCAACCTTAACATTTCCTAATATAATAAAAACATTCAAATCCCATCTCTCTCTCTCTCTCTCTCTCTCTCTGACTTTCCTAACTCATAAGCAAACTCATGATTGTTGCCCAATCAACAGATTACTCAGCATGCAGGTTTTTAAAAGCTTTTTACTGAGTCAGTCCTGCCCTTAAATTTTCTGAGCTAGGATGGACTTTCTATTCCTTCAGTTTCTGCAAGCTCAAAAAAAGATTTAAAAACAAAATCACTCACTCTCCCATGATCATCACCAAAAAAGAGATACTCCTTTTAAATCAAATCATAAATTAAAGTGCTACTAAATAAAATCTCCCCCAACAACAAGAGTAGAGGCTGTACCTTAGGTGACAAAATTTGTGGCAACTAGCCATGATTTTTTAGAATTAGCAAAACAATTCAGTATTCCAGACCGAAGAGAACGCACAGAGCAGATTGGCCATTCTTGCAATATGGCACAGTGTCAAAAAGCTGGATATGATCTGAACTCAACTCAAAAGTTTTACCTTATGGAACAAAGGCTAATGTTTTTATCCTCTGGTTATGTTAGTACAGTATTGTGTGTAGTTCTGAAAATGTCATTACTTTATAGTAGGCTTTTTTTTTTCTAAAGACCGGAAGAAAAATATCAAAAAATAGATTTCCTACACATTCAACATCTTAAAATACTTAAATATGTACTTCCTTACACAATGATGATGACCTGTGAAAATTCTGCAATAACAGGTGATGAGTAAGAAGTCTTGGTGTAAGCTGAAGAGTGTGTCCACTTAATGAAAAGGCATTGCCTTTATTTCACTCTGATAGCAGCTACATGCTATGGGAAAGCTAATGCCAAATACAAAAAATAGTAGTTTCATATTGATTTAGAGTTTTCATCAGTCTATTCATCAGATTTAGAGTATTTCACCAGTCTAACAGTAAGAAAATTGTTCCCTTAAAATCGATGCTTCAGTTAGATACTAAATATCAAGCTTTTGTCTTTCAAGATTTAATAGTGAAAATCCACTTATCCCTTTGATCAATCATGGATGACTTTGACTTTTTTTTTGTTGTTGAAGTCTTTGAAAATCCATCTGTATAACTTCCATTATAGCGTTAATACCTTCCAAGCTTTAAACAGATTGTGGAAAAAATAGAAGGAATATTTCTGTCAGTCCTCAATTCCATCAAATGCATTGTGCTTTTTAGTAATAACTTAAGAAAAGTAATTGGGAGGAATCAGAGTCAAATAATGTAGCAATAATATATTTTTTAAAATTATAAGATAAATAGTCATCATTTTGCAATTTTCATAGAATTGTTTTAGAGTAATATAGAAAGATCATTCCTCTGTTAAGAACGTTAGAGTTCTAAATGTTCTTCCTAACTCAGGGATACAGAAATGGTTAGGGTGGAAACAGAGGTGGCTTTGCAGGTTGGGGTTTTTTTTGTTGGTTTTTT
>VWZN01011598.1:325746-347792 GCA_013396955.1 Regulus satrapa | reverse complement strand
TTTAAAAAAAAAAAACAACCTTCTCCTAAAACTAAGATGGTTTGGGTTTTTTTCTAATAAATAAAAGAAAACTTTTGTGGAATAATCAACATTTTTAGGACAGCTGAAAAAAATATGACAACTTTGAAGAGGAGAAGTTAGGCAACTCAACTCACCACAAAGCTGTGCACATGATCTATCCAGTATTATTTTTCAAGCATAAGAAATGGTAAAACATGGACTTTGCTGCCTGAGTCTGTCTGCAGCCCTGAGAGATTGTGCACAGTCCCTGTGAAAAACTCCTTGGGCTTCTTAAGGGTATTAAAACCTAAGAATATACTGATGTGCTAACTAATTAAATTTAAACTAATTCAGATAAATTTTAAATTCAAAAATATACCAGGAGTTCTCAAATGATAGTGTTTATATGTCCTACATTAAAAGATGAAGGGGGATGAATTCAATCTTATGTGAAGGCAATGATATTTGTACATTCCAGCTCCATGGGTGGAAATCATAAAAGGACTGCATAAAAATAGCACATGTGGAAAATACCCAAGCAGACAATCTGCCTTTAAAATAATAAGCTGACTAAAAGGTGGCTACAAAAACTGTAACAGTGGAAGGCCATAGCCTTCAGAGCAGATGTTAAAACAAAGATGAAAAAGAAACTATCTCAGAAGGAAAAAAATATTTCTTTAATGGTGACTTGAATCAGCAGCCTCTGATTGCCATAAGCTCACTACTTTCCTTCTTTGTTTTCACAGGAAATATGTCACTTTAGGAACTAAGTTGGAACTGAAGTACAGACCTTGAGGTATGGCCCCTGGAAAAGATAGAATCAGTGCTAGCTGACGTGAGTGAATTACCCACTGCTAAACAGAGATGAAGGATTTTATCTCCTTATCACGGGTGAGTCCTGATAAATGATTGTGTAATTAAAATGGAAATTGAGTCCTGGCTGCACTGGCTGGGGTGTGAGGAGGCAAGCTGAGGCAGTGCAAGTCCTTCTGCTCTGGTGGCAGGCACAAGGTTAAACATCTGCTCCCATCTCTCAGCATCCAAGTAAATCAGCTGATCATCCTCTCCTCTTTAATTCCTCCGTTGCATGCTTTGAGACTTGCAGACACTAAAGGAGCAAAGTGCTACCAACAACAAGAGGTTTGTCACATGGCCTTAGGTCTGATAATTGAGTTACCCTGGTGTAGTGACCAGAAAGCAGTGCTAATGCTGGTGATCCCACTTCAGAATTTATCTCAGGAACACAGACAGCTCCCACTTGTGTACTAAAACAAAGGAATATGGAAGTTGGAGAGGAAATTTTTGGTAAAAGAAAATGATTAATGTTGAAGTAAGCACACTATATAAATAACATATATAGTAATAATGTTGTTATAATAGTGACAGTCTAAGCATATAAGCCAAGCTAGGTTTACAGATAGAGGTAATAGACTTTACTAGACCAGTGAGGTCATTGGAATAAAAAAAACTGAGAACCTTTCAAGTGCTTCCTCACTTCGGAATTTGGTAATTGGCATGCAAAGTGAGCCATTGCAAAGATCATTACATGAACTGTGTTTGAGAAATTGGTCTCATCAGTTGTTAACCAGAGTTACCAAAAATACACATTCTTCATAGGTGAGAAGAAGGGAAGCTGTAGAGATCTATCACTGCTTAGAAGCTGCTCACACACTCCAGAAATTCCTAATAACTCAATTGATTTAAATCTCAAATTCAGCCCAGCTGAAAGCCTAATCTTTAAAGCTTAATAATACTAGAAGTCTCTCTATGTATTTTTATAAATTTTCCACACATACAAATTACTCAGTCACTTTCTATCATATGAAGAATATCAACAGCTCCCAGCTCCTAGTCAGGCATTACCTTTTCTCTCTCAACTGGACCAAGGAATAACTAACACTGAGAAGCTCCTAAAAATAGAGCTAGCAGGGATGCTAAAAAGTAGGATGTGGAACACGAACTGGGGAAGAAGTGTGTGGTTGTGAAATCTCTTTATGGATGCAATAAAAACAGGACAGTGGGGGAAGATAAAGGAAGCTACTGGAAAGGTGGGTTGAGAATATCTGACTTGTGTAATGGACGCACTGCTGAGAGGTCCCCCAGATCAGCACAGCTGGATCTAGGCAGCGTGGAAAAACACTTGGCTCTGACAGCAGTCTAGGCAGCAGCACGAGACCATGGTTCCCAGGCTGATAAATCCTGCAAGTCAGTTCATCACTGCATGTTCCTGAGCTGCTGTGATCTCCGCTATCTAAAATGTTACAGCACAGTCTTCCAGCTTTTCAGTATAGGCATGCTTTAAAGATACTTGTCTAGAAGTGAATATTAGAGAATTAGCTAGGCAGAACGGATTGCTTTGGAAATGCAGACTGCTCAGGAGTAGAGTCTTTATCCTATATCCCATGTTGTCTCTACAGGAAGAATATAGCTATCTTTATCCTCTTTTTCTTCCATGTTCTCTCTTTCTTTGGACCTACATGTCCAAGATGTGTGTGAGGAACTTCATGGACTGATGATTTTAGTGCTTGCTAATTATGACATAAAAATAATTGCTATCCCTTCACAGGGAGGAGTATGGAACCATCCTGAGCTAGAGCTGGAACTGAACATGGTAGAGATGCATCAACGGAAACAACAGAGCGATTCTGTTCCTCAGATCTGCTGAGACATTCCACTGCACCATGTAAGAACATAGAAAAGTTTCTCGCAGTAAAATCTCTGTCTCAACAAGCTGAGTGGGATGAAAGCAGCACAGGAAGAATCTAAGAGGGATTCACAGGGAGGTGTTGTGTGTCTCTTTCATAAGGTGTAGAGTGGCTGAGCATTACACAGTAGAGACTCAATTTTCACTCTCCAACTCATAAAGAATTTTTTATGATCAAAGTGAGGGAACCAAAGTGGTGCTGCTTCAGTGTTAATTTTAAGCAGTATGGGAATAAAAAATAAAAATCTATTCCAATGCACAGTTGTGCTGGAGGGAAAAGGGTTGACTGATCTCTAATCATTTGCTTGTTTTACTTGTGCTAAAAATATTTTCTTGACCTACCTCAGTTGAGCTACAGATAAATTGATATAATCCTTTTTTCCATCATTTTTAGTGTCAGTGAAGCCCAGCGTTAAAATTATTCTACATCTCAACAATTATTAGTGGGGTTTCTTTGCTAAGAAAACAATGAAATGTGAAATTTAAGCCTTTATGTTAGACTGAAATTCTCCTAAATTTAGGGATGTAGAGACTACTTAAGTAATTTTTTTTACTTACATAGTGTTTGTCACAGGAATAATCTTGGTACTGGGCCAAAATCTGCTAGGATTAGTGTCAGACAGATCCATGGAAAACTGAAACCTGCATAATATCATAAAGTGGTAAACTGGCAGAAGAGGTTCCATAGGCTCCATTTAAACCCTTTCCCATTTCTTCACTCAGAAAATTAATTTGGAAAATTAAAAACTTGTAATAAATAGAGGCCAAGTTGCACTAAGATCTAATTGGCGTGTTGTACTCTGTACTGGTGAGTCATACACAGTAACAACAGCATGGTGCAAAATTACTCTAATTAACTGCCTCTAAGAAGACTTTGACATTTTTGGTATGCTTTTCATCTTGCAGAAGCAATAGACAATGGTGCCTAAAAAGTACTTCTTTCACACATTTTTATTGCTACTGTGTCTGGAAATGTGTCAATATTTTTTTTTAATAAATGTCATTTAATCTTAACTGGTTTATTCATAGTGGATGTGCAAAATATCATAACTTTAAGAAGTGCCTGCTTTGAGGATTGAGACTGTAAGGACTAGGGCCTTTGGCTGTGTAAATGACCTGTGCATAATATGATTCCTAGGAGAAGGTGTATAGATTAACTCCAGATCCATTTTTCAATAATAGATACATAATAAATACCTTAAAATAAATAAATAAACAAAAAATCCTTTACTTGTTCTGCACTCAAAATATATGTCCAAGTACAACTAAAGCACTCTGAAGAAGCAGAGATGGAGGAAAGAGGAGAAAAGAAACACCTTTGTTTTTGTTTTTAAAGTTTTTACAAAATCTGAATTTTTCAGGCACCTCCTTTCATGCCTTCATGCAGTCTGACAGATAGAATCCTCCAGTAGCTGGAGTTGTTATCTCTTTTAAATGTGTTTTTATTCTTTAAACCAAGACAATGAGAAGCAGGGGATATTTAGGTCCCTACTCAATTTAGCCTCACATTCTTGACACTTCTTTGAAATTGGTTATAGTTTTGCCATGTTACTTTATCTGTCATCTTCTCAACCCCTATAAGAATTCAGTCAAAATAGCTGAAATCACTCAAATTATTCTGAGATGACAAGTCCTTTAAACAGAGGTACAAAATCTGAGGTGCTATATATTTCCCCATATCCATTATTTCAATGCATGAAAAATATACTGCTAAATAAGATTTTCACATGATATATCCTTTTCTCCTGTTTGGTTTCAGTCTGTGACCCCTATATTTAAGGACCTTTGTATTTGGCCACCTTGATATTTGTAATGTGCAAAGTTCTACAGCACCTCAGAATTGTTTTTCAGTTTTGTCCTTGTGTGGTGTCAGTTCTGTGTTGTTAAACCAGATTTACACAGAGATTGTGACAGTAACAGCAGCAGCCTGTAATCTGTCAAGTCTGTCTGAAACGTCCTTCAGTTGCCTTTGTAAATTTAGCGCATCTGTATAAAGCCCCTTGTGTAAAATGTATGTTCTGGTTTTGATCAAGTCCTCCATATGCTCACAGAAAATTTCAAGACACTTCTGGTAGTGGTATGCAAATGCAGGGATAGATTCAAGGCATTTTGATACATCTCTTTGTGTCTTTTTCCTGCTGCTGTAATTGCTTTGCATTTCTCATTTTTTTGTGGTATATTGACGATAAAGTTAACATAGAAAAAGGTTGTAATTTTCCTGGTTTCTGCTTTTCAGGCTCTTTTTATGGAGGAATTAGCACCTGGTCCTCTCATGTTTGCTTTTCTGAAGATTGTTCTATATTCAGTTTTTAATTTTATAGTTGAACATCTCCTTTTCTGGAAAATTTGGGCCAGGGATTTTAAAAAGCAGGTAAGGTTCAAAAATATCTGTCTGTGGCTTTAATTGCTTCTATTTCCTATTCTCCTATTTCCAACTTCTGAGAAAATGACAAAGGGAACTATCTAGGTTTTGACTCTTTTTGAAAGAAATGTATGTACACTGTTTTCCATAAAACATAGAAATTCTGGGCTACCTTCCTCCCTTCCATTAAATAGAATGATTCCCAGCAAAGAACTTTGCTCTCTGCTGGGTTGTCCACCCTCCTAATATCTGATAGGTATCTTACTTCAAGGCAACACACTTAGCATGTTGCTGAATGAGGAGCCACCACCAGGAAGTTGTAAATGAACATAGATATACAGAACAAAACCCATCTTCTTGTCTTCAAGATTCACCTCTTGAAGCTGGAGTTAGACACAAAACCCATTTAATTTATCACAAAAAGCAGCTGGGCAATGTAACCGTGATATCTCCTTCTTGTATTATTCTGCTGAGGAGTTAAGAACATTTCTCTTGCATGTACCAGGGGCTTGTTACACACCTACAGCTTCAGAAAGTTCAGCTGACAAGCAGTGATTTCCAGCTGCCAAGACAGTTCTCCACTGCCAAGCAAAGGATGTCTTTGCATGTACCTCTAATTTTTTTCTGCTAAAACTCCATTTGTTATAATACAGTGACAGAAGCCTGGGGTCTCTTCTGGAGAGGTTCCAGGCTGTAATCCCATTCTCACCTGTGTTTTAAGATGCTGTCTGATAGGAATAACCTAACCCCTAAACCCACTATGGTTACAAATGGAAATTGCAGGGATTTTTTAAATTCCACCAGGTGTGACAAGTCTTAAACATGACTTGTGGAAAACAGTGACAAAACCTACCTCCTACCAGTGCCTCAGAGAAGGTGCAACAAACTCCCCCCATCCATTGTCCTCACAGATAGAAAAGCTACTTCAGGATGAGCCAGGCACTTCTCTTCCCCATGGTCTTCAGGCAGACAGCTCAGTGCCCCCTTATTGGTGAGTGCTTAAGATTTTAAGATAACTCTCTGCAAGCAGAATATCAAACACCATGGATTTCTGGTATCTTCATGGAAAGGCAGGGTATTTCTAACTTTTGAGTTTTGGGGAAGATATACTAGGCTTAACATGTAAGCAAACCATCTGGATCCATTTTTTTGCTCCATTCTGAGTTTTTCACCTTATCAGTTTTAAGCACGCAAGTAAGAAATATCCTCATCTTTCATTCTTAGTAGGTAATATGAAGCATGCACGTGGTATTTCTCACTGATCACTGATTATTGTTAATGGTGTTGCAATCACGCATGGATCCAACACTGAAAACTATCAATGAAACAACCTATAATGTTTACACTGCATTGGAGCCCTGTGTGTTTGCTCATGTCCCAAAATCCCCAGAGCATTTATAATGCCAAGTGAGTCCAGAGAGTTTGGGCACCATTTGGTAAGTCATTTTTCTCTCAGACAACCACCAGGAAATCCACCAGTGTCTTGGTTCTAGCTTTTTCAGTATAGCTAAGATTTCCATTCATAGCTTGAAATAGAAACATGATGTTTTAGTGTCAAAACCACTTCAAATGCTTCACTTGCTTTCATAAATGTGAAAAGTAACCTTCATCTTTCCCCAAAAATAAAAATGACACTTCGGGTCCTACAAAATCTTTACAGGAAGAGGAACAACAATTTTTTGTTTTCTTTTGTTTTGTTGGTAGATAATGAAAAATATAAATGTCTCTAAGTATCACAGAAGCCAACACATTAAAATTGGAAAGCACATACCAGATCAATTAGTTAATCTCCTTGCAAATTAAGTTCTATTTCACACTATGCAATATCATCTGTGCTTTCTAATTCTTATTTACCACAACCATTCAAAGGCACAAAAGAAACTAATCATTTTAATGACTAAGAGACCTTTCTGAATGATTGAATTTTGGGGAAAATAAATAGTACGAAATCTGCAGAGAAAAAGAACTGTCAAAACTGTATTGGGTGACCACCTGGTGATCAGGAGTTACTATATCATGAGTCCTTGAAACGGGCATGTTGGTATCTGAAATGCAATTTCCCCAGCTTTTACTATTAGACATTTAAACAGTAAAACTCACAGCAAATTGAGCTTCCCTGTGGATATTTAAGGGTTACAAGCAAACGTAAGTCAAAACACAGTTGATGTTGAAATTACAGTAGCCTAGTTACAAAAGAAATATACAGATGATGGAATGAACCCAGAAATAACTGATGTTAAATTAGCCTGGTAAATGGGCAATTAGAAAGGATGTGGTGCGAACAAATATGCCTCAGGTTTTACTGTGCTAATTACTCAGAGGCTTCATCATTCAGACCTTCACTGCCTTTTGTCTTTTCCTGCAGTTCGTGGGGACATGTCACATTGCAGCTGAGTGTGATTGTGGGGAAGGAAAGTGTACAGCAGCTTTCACTGGCGGTCACTGTGGGACATCCTTAGCTCGCCCAGTGCTGCCCTTCCCCTGGCGCAGCGTGGGAGGATGGCCAGTGCTTTGGGTCACACTTGTTCTGCCAGGTGGGACACCAAGACCAGACAAGGCGAGCGTACAGCCCTGGTAAACCTCGGCACAGCAAATCTGGTTGATTCAGCTACATCCTCCATTTGTAGATATCTATTTATTGCAGCAACTGTGGTGAAGACTTTTTTTTTCTTTTTTTTTTTTTTTAAAGAAAAGAAGATGGTCTGATGTGTTAGGACCATAAGACTACTGAGACATTTTCTGAAGTTGAGGTGGATCATTAATGAGTGGTTTCAAACCACTACAGTAATTTTATTTTTATGGATTTCCATTATTTGAGCAGTGGCAGAAATATATTAATTAATTTTTCACTGATGCATGCAAGTAACCTTTACGCACAGCAGACAAATAAAATCAACAGTGAAATCGTGGTTTAATTATTTACCTAGCAACAACTTAGAATCAATACAACATCTCTTACTGACTTCGAGAACTTAATCTCCTTTCTATTCTCTTCCTTTTATGTGGTTATCATGCAATCAGGAGACAAAAGATGATGGGATTTTGCTCACATAATTATAGCTCATCAAAACGGCCCTCATGAACAATTCATTCATCAGATCTGACCCTTTATCTCTTGGAGAATTATCTGTGAATTGATCATGGCTTTTGTTATTTGGTTGATGAAGAGCTGAAGAGCTTTTTCCAAACACATCTGAGCCTGGCTATAACGAGTACTTCAAGTGTTTGTTATTTAGGGTTCTCGGGTTGGATGTCAGCTCTCTCTTATGCTGCTTTTTTTGTTGTTGTTTGGTTGGTTTTTTTACTTTTTAATTAGATGTCCTTTGCAAAGTGGAGACAAAACAAACAAAAAAAAAATACAAAACAAACAAACAAAAAAAAACCAACAAAAAAACCCAAACCCCCCCCAAAACAAACAAACAAAAAAAAACCAACAAAAAAACCCAAACCCCCCCCAAAACAAACAAACAAAAAAAAACCAACAAAAAAACCCAAACCCCCCCCAAAACAAACAAACAAAAAAAAAACCCAAACCCAAACCCCCCCCAAAAAAAAAAAAAAAAAAAAAACCAAAACCCCCACCCCCTAGAGTTCTGAAATCTTCCATGGGAGAAAACTGAATATGCTTTGGAGATGTATTAGGAAATTAATGGCCTGAAATACAAAGTGTAGGTATAATGTGAAATAGGAATAACAACTTACTGCTGTGTTTTACCACTTTATATCTGCCTCAGTATACCTCATTGTGGAAACACTGCCCACCCTTCTAGAATTTCAAGACTTCTTAAAAATTATTCAACATTAAACATCAAGGTTATATGTAGCACTTGATATCAAGTTCTTAATAATTTTGAGTTGATGTCAGAAGGAAGCACTTTCATCATTCTCTATAAAAACATTGAACGTTCAGAGAAAATTCTGCAAATGGTGTAACACACCATAAATACCACTACAAGTGGCTTTCATTAACTCTTAGAGGGCAGATCTACTTATGCTACGCCTACAGATTCTCCTCCCTCTACGCTGCTTAGGTCTGTTGCAAATTTGTGGTTAAATAGGAAATGTCATATTTTATGCTTTCACACATATGCACCCATTCAACATTGTCCTCTACTTTGTCCAAGGCAATTTCGCAGTCATTGCAGAATGGTGAAATTGAGTCCTGTGGTCTACCTGGGATTTTGACACTTTCTAAGAAAGGGGCAGTGCCCTCCCTCCTCTCTCCCCAAACCTATAAACCCATTAGTCCCTTAAAGTGAGAAATATTTTCTGACTTGTTCAATAAAATAAGTAACACTGAAATAATATAGTCTACAAGATTACTTAATAATAAAGCTGAAATTATACTCTCATCTCTAGCCAAAATACTGCAAATTTGGGGAAAGTTCTCATGTATTGTTCCTTCTCATGTATTATGTGTTGTGTCTGTCAATCACCAAGCCTCTAACTTGTAAATTTGCATCATGCCAACCCTTCTGTCAGTGTGCTCTGATTAACTCGGCTCTCAAAGAGAAAATGTATATGGAGCCTGTGACAGCCTGAAAAGCTTCTTCCCAAATGTAATCTTCCAACACATTTGCGTAAGCACTTACAAAGTAATGACTATCCTTTACCATGGGCCTTTCAGAGATTTTATCTCACTGCTCTCTTGTAGAGACAAATAATACTCAAGATAAAGCGCCTGTCACATCCCATTGCTGCTTCCCCACTCCCCTGAATCAAACCATATCAAACTGGTGCAATCTAATGTGGAAGAGTGGCATAGACTGAATTATTCATTTCAAATGAAGGGGAAAAATAGGAAAGTAAGAGAAGTCTTCTGAGAAAGAAATCACACCTCTGTTTACAAATCTGTATACTGTAATAAATTGTTTTTCCCCAGTCTTGAATGTTGGGAAAACACCCTCTGTCTTCTGGGCTCAGGGTTCAGCCCAGGTTGGTATCTCAGGAAGGACCGGGGTTTCTGGTATAAATTTTCTGCAGCAAAGAAAGTGACAAAGTCTCATTCATTAACTCACAGGTTTTACCTGTCTGAGGATGTGACATGGAGTCTCTTTCCTTGGTCAGAATATTAAGGATATCTCTCTTCTCACCTGCAGCTAAATTTCATGTAAGAGACAAGAATTTGATATTTCTGAGGTTTCTTTTCTTTCTTCATTTTTTAACTGAGGTCAGCCATGAAGTTTAACCTTTACAGAGGAGATGAAGGCAAACACAAATGTGGTCACCTGTACCTTCTCCTTAGAAAATCAGGTGAGGAAAAATGGCTTTGCTCGATCCGAACAAAAGATAAACCACATATCTCAGATAAGGAGATAACCTGGAGCTGGGATATGTACATGCCATGAGACTCCAAACAGCCATGCCTGCAGGGTCAGGGCTGCTTAGCTGGGCAGCCTGGAGGAGTGGTGAGTGTTCCATCCTGCTCCCACTGCAAACAGTTGAAGATGCCTCTCTGCGAAAAACCGATTCCGACCAATTCTGACTGGTTTAAACCAGTTCAGACTGGTTCTGACCGGATCAGAAGAGTTCCAATCAGTTCAAACTGCTTCAAACAGGTTCTGACCAATTCCAACTGGTTCCAGTGGGTTCAAACCCATTCAAACTGGTACTGACCAGTTCCAACTGGTTCAAACCAGTTCAAACTGGTTTTAACCAGTTCTGATCAGTTCAAAATGGATACCACTGGTTCTGACTGGTTCCGACCAGTTCTAACCAGTCCTGACCAGTTCAAACCAGTTATGACCAGTTCAAACCAGTTTTGACTGGCTTTAACCAGTTCAAACCAGTTCCAACCGATTCCGACCAGTTCTAACCAATTCAAATCGGTTCTGACCAGTTCAAACTGGTTCTGACAGGTCCTGACCGGTTCAGACTGGTTCAAACTGGTTCCAGCTGATTCTGACCAGTTCTGACTGGTTTGAAATGGTTCCAACCAGTCCAAACTGGTTCCAACCAGTTCTGACTGGTTCTAATCAGTTCAAAACAATTCCAGCTGGTTAATACTGGTTCCAACCAGTTCAAACCGGTTCCAACTGCTTCCACTTGGTTCAAACTGGCTCTGACCGGTTCCAACTGGTTTAAAACAGTTTCCAACCGTTTCCGATCCCTTTGAAGTGGTTCAAACCTGTTCCAACTGGTTCAAACTGGTTCATACTTGTTCCGACTGGTTTTGAACCGTTCAAACCCTTTCTAACCAGTTCAAAGCAGTTTTGACCAGTTCCAACTAGTTCAAACCAGTTCCGACCGGTTCAAAACTGTTCCAACTGGTTCAAACAGGTTCCAACCAGTTCAAACTGGTTCAGCCTGTTTCTGACAAGTTCTGAGTGATTAAAACCAGTTTCAACCAGTTCAACCGATTCCGATCGGTTCTGACCTGTTCAAACTGGTTCACACTGGTTCTGAGTGGTTCATACCGGTTCTGACTAGGTTGAACTGGTTTGGATCGCTTCCAACTTGTTCCAACCGGTTCAAACAGGTTCTGGCCAGTTCCAAGTGGTTCCGATAGGTTCCAATGCCAGTGCAAAGTGCTTGGGCCTCACTGGCACGTGCGTGGCAAGGGCCATTTCCATTCCATGTCCATGTTTATTCACCCCTAAATACGCAGTCAGGAAAACCTTGTCCATTCATGCCAGTGTGGGAATGAGGCGCAATGATTGGAAGGGAAATAACATTTTAATAACTTCTATAACCTGTTCAGACACCCAAATCAGGATGGTGAAATAAAACAAATAACCAAAATGATTGCTTATTCTTCTGAGGAAGAATAAGACAAACCTTGCCAAATGTTCAGGAAACCCCTGCATATTCTCCAGAGAGTCCTGGAAAAGCATGGCCAGGTTTGGCCCTATATACAGTGTACACGGCTGTGCTGGAGACATGCATTGTTATAAGGCTTCAGAGAAGCTTTCAAGGATTTCCATTGGTCAACAAATATTGATTTTCTTCCCTTCAGTGGCTGTCTCTCCAACCTGTGATGGTCTGTACAGTTTCCTCTGGTGAGCAAACTTTCTTCAAAGGTTTCTAGGGGTGCAAATCCAGTAAGAGGAGATTAGTCAGGGTCAGCTGAGAAATCTCCAGGAAAAATATAAATACTCTCTTCTGGATCTGCACAACTCCCTGTCTCCCTGGCTGAATTACTGTCGTACTCCAATAAAGCACTTGAATTAGCAGTTGGCAGCTGGCCAGCATGTCTTTCATTCTGTCTGTAAGGTGAAAGGCAGGGAATTTGTGAGCTTTTCAGAGCAAGCCCGTGATGAGTTTGCTGAGCAGAGACAAAATATCTGGTGAACAGCTTGCCACAGCTTTTGTCTGCCAGTGCTATCATTTTGTCTATCCACCCTTTGTCCCTCCTGATTTCTGCTCACGCTAACAGGGAATGACGGGCTTGCCCATTTAACTCTGCAGGCAAAATTTCAGCTTCATTACTATGTATTAGACCTATTTTCACCCCAATTTAACATTAATAGAGTAATTTGCAGGGTTCTTAACTGAGTCACAAATCTCCTAAATTACTTTTTTGCTTCTTTTTATTTAACTGTTAAATTTAAATTTAAAGTTTCTTCTAATGTTTATAGTGTCTTCTAGTGTTTATACAAATGTCACACTTTTGCTCCTCCTCTTTGCTCTCTGCTTGGATCCAGCCTTAGAGGGAATCATGGCCATACAGCTTTGCTGCTGTCTGCTCCCATTAGGTTGATCTGAGGAATCAGCTGTGACCAGAGCCTAACACTGTGGTCGACCAGGTTACAGCCCATGACAATGAACTTCTAAGCAATAATCCTTTGCAGCAATTTCTTTTTTGTCTGCAGAGTAAAGGTCCAATATCTTCTTTTTCATTCTGGCTCTGAAGTCTTTGCCCTCAAGGATTTCCATCCCTAAATTGTGACTGCAACTTAAAGAAGCAATGTGAGCTTGAGGACCTCATTGACAAGTGCTTTTAACCAGCACCCACCCTGAAAGTGCTTGCATTGCTTTTAGGAACAACCCAGTATAAGAAATCTGCTGATTGGGGCAGACGACACATTTATATTTGCCTAATCTGGATAGTCTTGTCTTGTGAACACAAGCTCTTAAGAAGCTTTCTAAGTTGAAAGAAACTTCCACTCTGTCCCTTCAGAGCTTTCTGTGCCTTGGACTGAGTCTTTTAACACAGACTTCATAAACACAAATGGTTGGCAAGTCTCTACTTGAGAAGAGCCGCTGAGGAGTCTAAGCACACGCTGGTCTCAGTAGCCTCAATTTAACAGTGAGTCTTTATTTATTTATCTAAAACAGTGTAGTTTTCTTGGAAAAAAAAAAAAGAAAAAGTAGTTGTTTCTATTCCTGAACTTTTCAACAACTGAAATGCTGCTAAGGCTCAAATATTTCAACAGAAGGATGGGGTGGGGGTGTACATTTGGACTTCAATGAGTTCAGGTTTTTGCCAGTGAGGTGAGCCCTTTTTCTGACAATGTTAGTAACGTGATTTGATGGTAACACTGCAATGTCTCATGGCTCTCATAAAAACTGGGGCCCCCTTGTTTTTTTCAAGAGATACATTACAATTCAACCCCTGCATAGTAGTTCTCAGTGTTTAGGCTAGCCAGGTAAGATTGCCTTGCCAGAAGCTGAGGTGAAGGTTTACAGGGAGAGACAATCCCTCCTGGCCTTCCCTCAAGTGCCCCGTCCACAACTGGATGGTGCATAAGATATTACTCAAAATATCTGGAAATGGTGACAGACATTACCTTGTCAAGAAGGTTAAAACACCTGAGCTTACACTTTTAAGAAAATAACTCAGTATTCTATTTTAAAAGTATAGTAAGATAAAAGACAGCTGCCACAATAAAAAACTTTTTATGGCAGGATGGGTGCTTTGGGGGGGAATATTCCACTTTATTTTTGCCTTTCTGGGTGGAAGAGCCTTAGGATTCAATGTGTCCTGGCAGCCCGTTTATGAAACTACATTTCAGATGACAGGAAAGGAGCTTTTAAAAAAGCTGAGAAAAGGCACATGAATGGAACAAAACTCTTTTAGAAGTCAAACTCTTTAAAGGATAAAACAGCTTCAGAAGAATTAAAGTTCACACACTTGCAGCTGGAATCTACTCTCATGGTGCCTGGTGCTGATGAACTTTGATATCTCAAAGCACAACTCCCTTCCTTCTGACTATTTTTAAAAATGTCAACTACCATAAATTGCTAAAGGTGGGAATAACATTCCTGGAGTGTATTGTAGTAATAAGACCCACTGCTGTCATTACAGATTTGTATATCTGTTTGTTCCGGTATTCCTCTCTGAAGTCTTTCCTGCTGTGACAGAGAAAAGGCAGGCTAGGGGAATTGATAAAATGCTTCCAGAGCCCTGAAACAGACATATACATCTTCTTGTCCTTTCAGTTAGCGTTGCTCCTGTTCAATTTACTGGATCTTGTTCTTCAGAAAATGAGGCACTATTCATTTAATCTTTTATGTCACAAACACAAGAAATTTTATTCATATTCTCTTGTACTTGTGGTACAAAGAACTGTTTTCATATGCTTTAAACAAAGTAGAATCTAGTTTTTATGTAATTCAAATGCAGAGTTATGCTGTAGATGTGAGCTTCATTCAGAATGAAAAAAACCTGAGTTCATGCAGTCCCAGGAACCAGCCTCAAAGATGAGTGGCATCACTGAGAGGAAGCAGTTTTCTTAGTAGGGAAGAGTATCATGGACTCATGGAGCAGCTCAGTTTGTAAAAGGCTTGAGAGGTCACCTGTTTCCAACCATTCAAGGTAGATTCGACTTAGATCAGAACATCTCTCAGACCCAGACAGCATCACCTAAAATTGTTTTATTTATCTACAATGGCTGGTGCTTTTCACATGTTTTTAAAGAAAATATATCTTATACTTTAAAATAGGCAAGAAGAAAATGTGTGACGCTTTCCAAGCACTCAACACTGCAAGCAAAGTCAGAATACTGAAGAATAAAAGAGAAGATAACCTTCATTAGAGACAGTAATTTTATTAATCTGGAAGCTGAGTCATATTAAGAGTCTGTGACTCTCAGAGCAGCTTGAGTTCTGTTAAAATCTGCTGATAGAACAGGAATTCTCTTTACTAGAAAGCTACAAAGGAGAGAAACCTGAGATGCTATTTTTACCAACTTGACACACTCTCAAAGTAACAGCACTAACTATGTATAGTCTCTTATTAAATGACTTGGGCAAAAAACCAAGGGAGGCAGTCACATCACAGTATCTGCAGTACTCCAGCTGGTGGTTAAATTCAATGAACATATTTCACATTTTCACTCACAGAGCACATTTTCTAAACAGAATTAAAGTTTTATGGCAGTTCTGACCTCTAGACAGGGAATTTCCCTCTTTTGAGGGAAAATGGAAGTGACTCTAAGTAAGGAAAGAAATTTTTCCTGCTCCTGGAACTCTGTGACTGTGGTCAAGTGACCACAAGCTGATTCCTCAAAATGTTTGGTCTCAGTCTGCAGAAAAGAGAGGTTGAAAGAGCCATGGAGCTTAAAGGGTAGGGAAAGGGGAAGGAGGATAAAAATTAGAGAGCACCAAAACCAGCTGGGCATATTCCTTCTCATTTTTGTGTCTCAAAATTTCCATCCAAAAAATAGTGTTAAACCCCCTTTTTGAAAGAAAGAAGCTACACAAGGATAGGGGAGGAGGGGGTCTAATGCAATTTTTCAAAGTCAGTAATGTCAAAGCACTTTTCTTGATGTGTTCACGATGGATGTATTTTATGTTGTGGAACTGGGTTCTCTTTTTAAGCTAGTATGCTTCAGGGCACATGATTTCCTTTCCAATCTTTGTTCACAATTCTGTGAGCACAATGACAATGTAAACACTCAAAACCTGAGACTGACAATGTTTCCTGGACAGAAAGGAGCAAAATGACAGATATTCAGAAAAGTGCAATTATTTAGAGAGGGCAGAAAATAATATTTTTTGAACAGCAGCAAAAACAGCTACCTTCTTTTTTTTTTTTTTTTAATAATATATTTATTAGTCAAAAAATAAAATTAGGCAGATTTAGTGAAAAACAATTGCCAATGTAAAGGGTACGGGAGAACAGTTTCTCTCCCTTTTCTGTAAAAAGCAACATATAATTATATAACATTGGGAATCTAGTGTGTGCACAGTGTGTGAAAGAGACATGAAAAGAGACAGGGCAACACTCTAGTGTCGACCCCCTTAGGCAATTCCAAGTCCCTTGAGCACTGGCCAAGATGTGCCATTGTCCTATTGGCTCCAGCAGGACAACTCCCTTGCCTTTTAAGCAAGAATTTTTGCATTTTTCTTGCATTACTCTGCCCTGATGCACTCTGATGTCTACTGAGAGGGTGTAGTGGGAGCTGGACTGGGGCAACAGCTGGATTGGAGGAACAGAAGTGGTTATGCAGAGAGGGACTAAAGTAGAAAGAGGACAAATTAAGGGTATGTAGTGAAAAATAAATATTTACTGTTACATCAAATCTCAGTATTAATTAACGTGTAAGGGTGCTTTGAATTACGGGGCTATCACCCTATTTTGGAATACCTGTGTCTCTCTGAACTGCTGGGAACTTGTTTTTGAGGTTTACAATGTCACCTCTGATAAAATTGTATTTGCATAATTCACACTGCTTGTTAGATGGTTATATAGAGAACTGTATGTATTATAAATTAAAGCCTGTTATAGGTTTTAGGGCCAGTGGCTACACTGAAAAAATATTGAACCCATAACTTATTTGATCTGGTTTCTCATTAATATTTGAATAAATTATTCAGTGAAGAGTCATTTACCAGGTAGAGATGGTCAAAACCTATCAGGGGATATTTGCTGAATATATTACAATATTCAACAACAGAAAAGGTAAGCCACATAAAAGAGCATGACTGCTTCTTCAGCATGCTTCAGTATCACTTATCTCATGGATTAGTGTTTTTCTCAATATTTCTTCAAATTTCAAGCCCTGTTTTCTTTCCTGAGACCATTTTGAATGTAGAGCTGAATTCTCAAAACTTTTTGTGGTATGCAAAATATTTGGGGAGATATATTTACACTTAGCATTCTTAACAGAGCATTCTTACACTGCAATATCATGCTTTTTATATCACAGCTTTTGTACGCAAGTAAGGAGTTCATACCCTCATATACCCTGCTACAAAAATAATAAAGTGCTGAGGATTTTTTTTAAGTTTGGTGATGGATATAAAAATATATGACATCTTCAGATAAAGAAAATGCCCCTCACTGGGCACTTCTTTTTGGGGGAAGCCTGGAACTGAAAATTACTGACATAGTAACCCAGGGAATGCTCCTAAATAGCAAGGAAACTCAAGTAAAAGGCATGCAGAAGTTTTTTATTTTGACCCGCCTTTACATCTTTTACTAAACCTAAATTGAAGAACAAACCCATATGAAATAATTACAAATTATCTTTAATACATGGTTTAAACCTCCCATGGTAGGATAGCCTATAAAACAGACAAGGAAGCAGTAAAAAAAGATTGCTTTTAATCCTGTGGAGTCTTCACAGGTTATGACTGGAGTTGGGAGCTAAAAAGGCTGAGTTTATGATCTTAGGTACATGTAGGACTGATAACTAAAGGAAAAGTGCCAGATGAGCTAAAGATTTTGGCTGCAGTTAAGGGGATTTGTAATCCCATTTTTTTACTGTTTGGGGCTCCATCTCAGGATGTTCATTAACATCAATAGGTAATTGTCATCAAGTCTCTGACCACTGCAGTAATAAGTGATGTCAGGATAAATATATGACAATAAATTAAATTCTCATAGTCTTCCATTTTGTTTGGTTGATCTATTTTTTAATAAATTATGTCACTGGAAGGTTTACTTGAGTAAATATATACCTAAGCATTTAATTGTTGATCCTAAAATTGTGGATAAATTCTGTCCTCTTCCTTTTTGTATAACAGCCATGAAAATTAATCAGAGTTACCTTATAAAAGGATCAAAAGCCCCAGCTTTCTCATTACAGATAATAACTCCCTCCCAGCTGATAGAAAAATAGGTTTATGAAGTGAGCAAGGAGAAAAGAAGACATAAAAGTCAGTATAACAAAATAAGAGGAATGGTCAGATGTGTTAAGAGGGGAGGGGGAAAGACACAGAATATGGCTAACATTTAAGCATATTGAATTCATAATTTTTTCTGAGCTTCTGATAATCTGAAAAAGCCACTGCACTTTAATAAACAATGCTGATGACACATTAATCTATACAACTTCTCTGAAATTTGTATGTGCTGCCATATCAGTTAGCAGATGTCAAAATAATGATCAAGACATTGCATTGAAAATTAGTTTTTGTTTGACAAATAATAATAGTAAATACCAGTAATTGACACCCAAATAATGGAGTTCTTGAAGCTCTATTTCCATTTGGTTTCTTTTCTGTATTCTAAACCAGGATGTCTGATGTTTACTTATTTTTTCATTTATTTTACAGCTTGTCACAATGATTCTTCAGAATTATAATTCTCCAGATATAATACTAAGTATTATACTTGATTCTTAGTTTTTCAAAGAAGCAAAACCTGTTTCTTGAAGCAACTTTTAAAAGGTATTGAACTGTACTCTTACAAGTTATAGAGTATATAAAGCAAAACGTAAACCCACAAGATATATTAAAAGAAATACACTGATGCATTGGAATGGTATAAATTATTAAGAATAGAGCTTCTGTGTTAGATTTATTCAGCTGAGAAGAGAAAACTTGGAAGAAGCATGTACTGAAGTATTCCATATTCCACAAAGTGTAAATTAAAAATGAAAATTACACCATGGAAAATATCACTTTGAATGCTAATTGTAGCACAAGAATAAAGAAGAGCTGGAGGATGATAGTGTCTTTATTCTTTGCAGAACTTATTTGTTCAGATCCACACTAATATCAGTGGAAAGCTTTTGTCTGAACTGTTATGAACTCTCATCAAAATGAATGTCAGGAGTGACACTGCAGGATACCTAGGCATGATCCTGTGGAATACTTTGAACGAATGACACATAATCACTAGGTATTATTCAAAACCCAAATACATGCTGAGAACCCAGTTAAAACACTATCTTTCTTTCTCATTAACTTTCTGTGAACCTGAATATTCCTAATATAAAATAAAAGAGAATACTTTGGGGAAAGAAAATAGATTTTCTGTGTTGCCAAAAGTGTCACAACCTAAGGTGTTGCTACAAAAAAAAAAAAAAAAAAAAAAAAATGTACAGGATTATATTTACTGCAGCTATTTCTGCCCTGTCTGGGCCATCAGGTCTCATGAATATCTGGAAAGCCTCATGTTCATACCAAGGCACTCTGCTGTCCAGATTGGATGGCAACATTAGTACTGTTGGTTTGACATGATGGTTTTTCTTTATTGTACTGGAGAAGTGAAGATATACAGTAGCTGTCATGGGGTGTATAAATACTTTACAAATAATGAACCAACACACAAAGTCCTCACTCAATTATTATTTGGGCAGAATTCTTTTGTTCTCATAAATAAAGCTGGATATGGCCTCAAAGCACTTATTCCAGAGAACTGTTATTAGAAAACAATCACTGCAAATGCAATTATTTTCAGGACAGCACAGCAAAGAATGCCCTATTCCCCAAGCAGAGATCAAACCAAATAATTAGGAAAAAAACCCAACAAACTCTCCAGAATGATTTTGTGAGTAATCAAAAGTAACAGAAAACAAAATCTATGCCAGTGTGTATTATTCCACTTCAAACACAATGGCAAAATTAGATGCAAAAGCAAAGAAAAGGCAGACAGGGGTATGTGAATTGTGTATTACTGTCAATCTGTATAAGAAATCATTGGTAAAAGGCAGAATATGTAAATACGTATATGTTTAAAAAGCTAAAAGATTGAAAGGGGATATGGCACAGCAATCCATGGGCTGTTTCTGTCAGCATAAAACTTTCATAAATATATGTTTTATGTTATCTGCTTTTGGGGAACTCTCTTTTCCAAGCTTGGCTGTGACAGATGCCTCAATTAATTTATATAAAGTCACAAGGATTCTGTGAACAATCGATTCTTATTGGAAATTCCTGTCATAAGTACTTATTGCTAGAAACATTTACTTGCTGCAGTATTGCCCACTGAATCCTCCCTACCAGTTTATTAAGGGCCAATTTTAATAAGCAGTCACCATAAAGTTACCATAAGTACCTGCTTTAAATGTCAGACATGGAAAATGGCCAATGACTAAGATATCACTGTGTGTGAACACTTTAAAATGTTACCTGTGGCACTGAGATCTGGCCAAAACACAATTTTGGGATTTGCTGCAAATTTCCTCCTCTTTCATTTGATTCAACTCCCAGCTGAACACCAGGAAGGGTGGATAACAATTAAAGCTAAAGGGCTATGATGTTAGAGAAATGAATCAACAAAGCTAGTACTAAAGGAGAAGAGAAAATGTTCCCGTTAGGGGTGTGCTGTTCTGGAATAACCTCCGCTGGGTACAGTAGGTTTGTGCAGCAGGGTCTGCTCTGTGCCCTGTGTGGAAGGAGAGGACAGGAGCTGCCTGGGACGTACATAATGAGTCCAGCCCGCTCCAACACCAGCATGAGTGATGCCAGGACAAGGACATCCCCAAGGGACTGCACTCATTGGTGACCCACAGCAGAGTAGGGGAAAGCTAGTAAAGAGCAGAAATTAGCAGAAAAAATGAACATACACACAATCCAAACAACCTATGCTCCCTACTTCTTCACAAAAGGCACTGGGAAAGTCTGAGTGTAACCACAGCAAAAATAAGGGACTTTGATGTGAGGATGAGAGAAGAGTATTTGGCTGAAGTTGAGACTGGGACAGAAAAGATTTCTATTTAAATGTTTGATTTTTTTAACTAGTAATCAGATGTAGTAATCAGAAGTTTGTGTTAATTAAAGGCAATAATTAGGTTATTGTGTCAAAACGATTAAACTAAGTACAAATTGCAGAAGGCAAGGCATTTTTACCTGCACTGGCTGCGAGCAGCAGGTGTAGGACAGACAGGGAATTTGTGCTGATACCTAATATTGTAACCAAATATGCACCTACAGCATGATGAGCTCATATAGAGAGCGCCTGATGACACCTGCCAATCTGAATGTCATCTGCAGGGTAAGCAAACTTGAAGGTTAATGCTTAGGAACAAGGGCCTAAGACCAGCACAAGGCTGGGTCTTAATGTACCAGAAAGGGATAAAAGTCGCTGGGAGAAAAGCACTCAGGACTTCAGCTGGCTGCCTTTGCACCTATTGGATAACCAAAAGGTTTAAGACACAACCTTTGCTTCTGGGAAAAGATACTGTAGCAGTAGCTACATTGCCAAATATTTTAACTCCTTTTATTGATGTCAGAAATGCATTGGAAACCAGTCAGTCTTTCCAAGACAGTGACATAGATAAAACCTTAGATAAAACCATAGATAAACTCAGCAGGACAGTGGCCCCTTTGCTACACTGAACTTCTGTCTTTAAAATACATGGTTTTCTGTGACATCAAGGTAACAGACTTGGTGACCGAGGATGCTGTCACAGACTGAAATAGCTCATGGCTCAAACATTAAAGCTTTACTCATTATAACAAAAACAGTATTAAAAAAGCTACAACCAAAGCAGCCTCCCTGAAGATACCTGTCTGGTGCCTTAATCCATCAAAGGCCCCCCAAAGTGTCCCCTGGAGTCATTCCTGGAGCCTTGCACCACAGGACTGCACATGATGCAACAAACCCAGAGTCTGTTGTAAAAGAAAAAGGCAAACTTCCCCCACCCCAGGGAGGTGCCTGGATTTTCCTACCTGGCCTTAGTGTATATTAACCCATCAGATTCTATGCTTTTCAGGGGTACCAAGAAGAACAGCTAGAGAGGATCAATGGAGCATTACTGGCATCTACAGAGTGGTGATATTTTCCTTATTCTGTCCCTGTTACTGTTTCTGTCCCCCACACCTATTTTCTATTTCTTTCTCTCTCCCGCCCCCCCCCCCCCCCCC